>CM067502.1:3256389-3271389 GCA_034509495.1 Acestrorhynchus altus | reverse complement strand
AGAGAGCTTTATTCCAACAAAGCTTCTGTGTGTCTTCATCCACAAAGCTCATGTCTCACTTCATCAAATAAATAATAAACCAATAAAGGTGTTACTGAAGCTGTGGTGAGAAATCAAAGAAGAGTAATCATATTCCGGCTGATCTGAACATGTAAACCTTTCAACGCATAAATGATATCAGGTTTAATAATTAATCACAACATCAGAGTAAATCACACCTCTTTAAATGATTAAAAGTGATATAAAATACAATTAAATCCCGTCCAGTTGAACTGAATCCAGCGGCATCTTTAAAGCTCGACTAGTTGATGGATGATGGATTTATCCAGAGTCTGCACTTTAGCCTTTACAACTCAAGGCCAGTTGTGTGGGATGTTTATGTGGTTCGACCTGCTGGATTTTTGATTTAAAAAAAATTAACTTGCGCCTATTTTTGTGTTGTTGTTTTTTTTTGCTTAGAGTGTTTTTGATCTGAAAATTAAATAATTTACTTGAGTCACTAATCATCAATTAGTAATGATTTTATATTATAGTTACAACAAGTTCTTCTAAATACTTGGCAGTGGTCCAAATAAAAAAAAACCCTGAATAATCTTTATTTTAATTATTTATGGATGTGTCAGTATCATTCCTTCTCAATACTTTTATTCTGAAATTTTATCCTTCTCATTTTCATTTATATCTCAATACCTGGGTCAGTGATGTCATTAGCCCCGCCCCCTATCTCCTGATCAGTCAGAGTCTGTATGCAGGTTGAGCATCAGCCCCGCCCCCTCTCTCTGATCAGTCAGACTCTGTATGCAGGTTGAGCATCAGCCCCGCCCCCTCTCTCTGATCAGTCAGAGTCTGTATGCAGGTTGAGCATCAGCCCCGCCCCTCTCTCTGATCAGTCAGAGTCTGTATGCAGGTTGATCATCAGCCCCGCCCCCTCTCTCTGATCAGTCAGAGTCTGTGTGCAGGTTGATCCTCAGCCCGCCCCCTCTCTCTGATCAGTCAGAGTGCTGTGTGCAGGTTGAGCATCAGCCCGCCCCTCTCTGATCAGTCAGAGTCTGTGTGCAGGTTGAGCCTCAGCCCGCCCCTCTCTCTGATCAGTCAGAGTCTGTATGCGAGTTGAGCATCCTTCGCCCCTCTCCTGATCAGTCCAGACTCTGTATGCAGGTTGAGCATCAGCCCCGCCCCCTCTCTCTGATCAGTCAGACTCTCAGTGTGCAGGTTGAGCATCAGCCCGCCCCTCTCTCTGATCAGTCAGAGTCTGCCTTGAGTTGAGCATCAGCCGCCCCTCTCTCTGATCAGTCAGAGTCTGTATGCAGGTTGAGCATCAGCCCCGCCCCCTCTCTCTGATCAGTCAGACTCTGTATGCAGGTTGAGCATCAGCCCCGCCCCCTCTCTCTGATCAGTCAGACTCTGTATGCAGGTTGAGCATCAGCCCCGCCCCCTCTCTCTGATCAGTCAGAGTCTGTATGCAGGTTGAGCATCAGCCCCGCCCCCTCTCTGATCAGTCAGAGTCTGTGTGCTGGAGTTGAGCACATCAGCCCCGCCCCTCTCTCTGATTGATCAGAGTCTGTAGCATGCAGGTTGAGCATCGGCCCGCCCCTCTCTCTGATCAGTCAGACTCTGTATACAGGTTGTTTATCAGCCGCCCCTCTCTCTGATCAGTCCAGACTCTGTATGCAGGTTGAGCATCAGCCCGCCCCTCTCCTGATCAGTCAGGTCTGTGTGCAGGTTGAAGCAGGATGTACACGTGGACAGAGCAGTAAACATGCACTGGAAGCTCCTGATAATCCGTCACACAATGATGAGATTACGGTTAGACAGGGTTAGTCTTGTAGTTGGTCATAATATGTGCATCATGTCTACATGTTACTCTGATCCTGAGATATGAAGCCTAGAATACTGCATGCAAAAGTGCGGATCTCGGGCTGTGAGAGTTAAGCGGGCAGGTATAACTCGGGCACATCCATAATCCAGGTCCAAATAACAAAAGCAGAATAAACACCAGAACTCAGGGTACAAACAGAGACTTTGCTGTAAGCTCTCCAGTGGATATGTTTAACAAGTCAGACAGCAGCCTATTGCAGTATAAAAGTAAACAAATAAATAAATAAATAAACAGATAAATACAGCAATCCATCACAGAGCCTTCTAACCGGACTTCCTCCACACTAATCCAGAACAGCCCACAGCTGAAGAGGGTGTGTGTGTGTGTGTGTGTGTGTGTGTGTTAAAGCAGTGCGAGCGAGACTAAGTGGAGTGTGAATCGCAGTGTCTCTCTTTTCCTTTCTCCTGGATTTTTCCCCTGAATTTCCTCCTCTAATTACACTTTCATTCATCAGAGCTGATTAATAGGTCCTGCTCCTCTCTGCCTCATTTTACTCTCAATTAGGCCGGCTGATGCATGTTCTCATCATGCAAGATGCATCGGCCTGCCCAAGCTCAGCTGCTATTAGTGGACACAGTAATTACCCGCAATCCTGCGGCGTCCTGCTATCGTGCTCGGGATAGAGAGATAAATAAGAGTGGAGAAAGTGGGTGTGGATGAAAGGATGAGGGAGGGAGCAGGCCTGGCCTTTTCAGGTCTGGCGACACTTTATAAAGTGGTTCTTCGCTACAAAGGCACTGGTTGAGAATCAAACCAAGAGATTCTCTGCCTCATTTATCTTCAGACTCCTTTTAATGCGAGATCCATACGTTGCTGCCAACTCAGGATCAGAGTAACCTACAGACATAGAGACACAAATCATGCCCTTCCTCTCAAGTCTTACCCCTGTCTGAACATCATGTGATGAATCTTTAGGGAGAAATCCAGCTTGGAATCCAGCTGTTTTTGGGCTGCAAATGAAATAAAACCTTACAAGATTTCCTTTAAACCAATTTTGTTATTTAATTTGTATATATCAGTAAAATTCCCAACTATCAGGACTTTTATTTGGAAATTCGGCCTTTGTGTGAGAGGAAGAAAGAGCAAACCAGTCCCTCCCTTCTCATTTCCCACTGTAACCTAATAGTGACATCATCAGCCCCACCCCCTCTCTCTGATCAGTCAGAGTCTGTATGCAGGTGGAGCATCAGCCCCGTCCCCTCTCTCTGATCAGTCAGAGTCTGTATGCAGGTTGAGCATCAGCCCCCCCTCTCTCTGATCAGTCAGAGTCTGTATGCAGGTTGATCATCAGCCCCGCCCCTCTCTGATCAGTCAGAGTCTGTATGCAGGTGGAGCATCGGCCCCTCCCCTCTCTCTGATCAGTCAGAGTCTGTATGCAGGTTGATCATCAGCCCGCCCCCTCTCTCCTGGTGTGATCTGATCTGTATGCAGGTTGATCATCAGCCCCGCCCCCTCTCTCTGATCAGTCAGAGTCTGTATGCAGGTTGAGCATGTACAAGCGGACAGAGCAGTAAACATGCACTGGGTGCTCCTTTGGTATTTAAACTGGGATTTCCCACCATGTCTGTCTCACAGTGGTCAAATATTGGTCATCTTGTAGTTTGTTATGATATGAGAATCATGTCTGTAGGCTCTTCTGATCCAGAGCTTTCAGGTTTGAGCAGGAGTTTAGATACAGCAGCAGCATTTCCTCATGTGCCACTGGAGGGGTCAGTGGGGTTGTGGATTGGACGGAGTTGATGGGGGAACTGGAGGGGGAGGGGGTAATTATATGAAAGCTAAAAAGGGATTTTTTTGTCCCCTTGTTCCCTAAGAGAATAAACATCAATACAAATTACTGAGCTCAGCCCTGAAGGGCTCGCTTTAATGTAAGCGAGGAAAAGGCCTGAAGAGCCTCTGCTTTACACCAAATTACACACAAAGCAACTTTAACCCACTGTTGCCTTTTTCCCCCGACAGACAAATCGAATTAGCCCGGCGTGGCCTAGATCACAGCAGAGCAATGAAACACATAGTTCTTGATTAACGTTCAAACAGAAAGCAGGTCCATTAGTAGGTGGAGGAGCTCCATTAACCAGATACACCTACAGGACACTCAAACAGGATACACATGCTAACACACGCACAAGGTGAAGTGGTCATACATGCTTGTAATCAAGCCATAACATTATGACCACTTCCTTGTTCCTACACTCACTGTCCACTCTATCAGCTCCTCTGACCACACAGGAGCACTTTGTGGTTCTATAATTCCAGACTGTAGTTCATCTGTTTCTCTGCAGACTTTATTCTCCTCCTTTCACCCTGATCTTCAGTGATCAGGACCCCACAGGACCACCACAGAGCAGCTATGATGTGGGTGGTGGGTCATTCTCAGCACTGACGTGGTGGTGGTGTGTTAGTGTGTGTTGCGCTGGTACGAGTGGATCAGACGCAGCAGTGCTGTGGAGTTTCAGACCATCGTTAGAGATGAGTTTGGAGGAGGCTGTCGTATTTAAACCTCAGACATTAGTTTGGTTTGATCTTGATTGTTGAAGTGAGCGGGCTCACTATGGCCAGATCCAAAGAGCTCTCTGAGCTTTTCAGAAAGAAGGTTGGAGGTGCGGATGAGACTGTGAAGGGATTTTGAGAAAAAATTAGAAATCAGATGTTCCACTGTCGGGAAAATAATTTGGAGAACATTTAGAACAACTGCCAGCATGGCCAGATCAGGCCGTCCCAGCAAGTTCAGCCCAAGAGCAGAACCACTAGATACATTAAGAAGATCCAACAATCCTAAAATTTCATCACGGGACCTACAGGTAGTTGTCATCATAGCTGATGTCAAAGTGAAGCTTCTACCATCAGAAAGAGACCAAACAAGGTTGTTTTTCATGGGTTTTTCATGATCAAGGAGCATTCACCCACCTACACACAGTAGCTGTCTAAAACACTGATTTGTACTCATCCACACACACACACACACACACACACACACACACACACACACACACACACACACACACTACCCTCCATCTCCCTGTCCTTCAACTGACCATCCTTGGTCACTGCTGTTGGCTGAATGGGTGGGTCTAATCTGCTGTAGGCTGAATGGGTGGAGCTAAAATAATTCTGCACAAAAATACTTCCAGAATAAACAAAAGAAATGAAATTCCATAACTAAATAAAGTCAAATCGAAAAATTATCTACAGGCAGAAAAGGAAAAGGCCTGCGTGTGTAGAGCGGTGGAGGATGCACAGTTCTGCAGCAGCTACAGAAAAAGCCCACCGTTAGAATTTAGCTAAGCACTCAGGAGGTCAGAGATTTAAACTCTATTCTCAATTGCACTGGTAACCAGTGAAGAGAGACAAATACAGGTGTGATGGTTCCAGTTAAAAGTCTAGCCGCTGCAATCCGGACCCACTGCAAACATGACAGATCCGACTGTGTAATTCTCACGTACAGACAGTTGCAGTAGATCGTGCACGATGTAAGAAAAGCATTTCCAAGCCCTTCAATTCTAAAAATTCCGAGCTGATAAACGCTAGTTCTGACCACTTATTTGGTGAGTTAAATTGCTTTGACCTGAACCGTAGAAAAGGTTTATGGCCACTAGCAAACTTCAGAGACCGAATAACTCTTGGATGATCAACGGGATTTGAGTTAAGAGTGTAAAAGTGAACATTGCTACCAGCAGTAGGTGCAGTATGTACGAGGCCTTTCCTTGGATCGAGTGTGTGTGTGTGTGTGTGTGTGTGTAATGGTGATGATTACTGTTTGGCAGTCTTGGAGGGGATATGTCCACCTTCACCCAGAAATAAACGCCTTTCTCTGGAGCTCTGGTGAATTTCAAAGGTCACTGGTGTATCAGGCAGATTCTTCAGATGAGAGAAATATGGCCTGAGTGTGACATATTCCTGTTGGAACACATCCTTCAGACAGACAGGCCTATTTATACTGTCAGGACAAGACCTCCTCACACACTCTCCGAGTGGAAGTGGAACTGAATAAACGCTGGACAGGGAAAGGTCATTCCCTGAAGGACAACACAAAGGTCCAGCTTGTGAGGCCTGACAGCATGACAAGGCCTGCACAAAAAAAAGGCTACAAATCAAAACCCTACAGCGTAATTTCACCGTGCCACAACATCTTTCCGCCTCAATTGAATTATCAAATATACCACAGACTGAGGCTTTATTACAGCTGGAACCTTCTTCCCAGAAGAGGTTGTGTAACATTGTCTTGAAGATATTTGATGATTAAATGATGCAGGATAGACAGGATGCTCCACAGCTCGGAGGTTCACGAATGAGTCTGTTAAACCACTGACCAACACTGAGTCTCAGAAACTACAGACGGGTCCAAGGATTCTACTCTGAATCTGAGCAACCAGTGATAAGCCCTCAAACCTATGGAAGGGGTGGAGTTAAACTGCTGTAGGCTGAATGGGTGGGGTTAAACTGCTGTAGGCTGAATGATTGGAGTTAAACTGCTCTAGGCTGAATGGGTGGGGTTAAACTGCTGTGGGCTGAATGGGTGGGGTAAAACTTCTGTAAGCTGAATGGGTGGGGTTAAACTGCTCTAGGCTGAATGGGTGGGGTTAAACTGTCATAGGCTGAATAGGTGGGGTTAAACTGCTGTAGACTGAATAGGTGGAGTTAAAAAGCTGTAGACCTCAGTTTGAATGCATCTGCCTGTTGTGTGGCAAGGCGTTGAGAAAGTGTGTGTAGGATGGGGACCAACAATAGGAGAATGATAAACTACAGCTGGACCTCCCACACTCACTCTCTCTCTCTCTCTCTCTCTCTCTCTCTCTCTCTCTCTCTCTCTCTCTCCTTCAGGGAGATCAGCAGATCTGCCAAAAGTGGAACTGATCTTCTCTGGCCTTCAGCCTTCAACTGGACTCAACTGGATCACCAAAGAGATTATTCCTGCCTTTTCCCAGGAATACAGACCACACACACACACACACACACACACACACACACACACACATATTTTAGTTTACTTCTCAAATGAACTCACACTCTCACACACATATTTCATCCATAAAAATGTGTGTGTGTGTGTGTGTGTGTGTGAGTGTGTGTGTGTGTGTGTGTGTGTGTGTGTGTGTGTGTGTGTGTGTGTGTGTGTGTGTGTGTGTGTTTTGTCAGGGATACAGTGTGAAACTCAATCACTGAAGGGTCATGTTTGGCAGAGAAGAGGAACCGATTCAATTAGCATATCATTAGATATGCAAAGTAATCTCTGTCAGAATCGTTCATTGCACAATTAGAATATGTTAATTACTTATATAATTAAGGGCCTTTATTATAGACCCCAGATGTGGCCATGCCGACCAGTGACACCTGGAAACTGCAGAGTGATGCTTGAACTGCTGATGCACACACACACACACACACACACACACACACACACACACACACACACACACACACACACACACACCCTTAATTGAGCCATTTAAACTGCTTCAGTTGAATAGGAATCTGTCTGAATGAGAGAGATATCAGTTGGATTAGAATTGGTGATGAATTATCAGTCAGTAATTCAGCTCAGAAAGCAGCTACATTTCACTAGTTTCCTACTGAATTAAATCCCAGTTTAAATATTAAAGCAGCTTCCAGTGCATGTTTACTGTTCTGTCCATGATCAGAGAGAGGGGGCGGGGCTGATGCTCAACCTGCATACAGACTCTGACTGGTCAGAGAGAGGGGGCGGGGCTGATGCTCAACCTGCATACAGACTCTGACTGGTCAGAGAGAGGGGGCGGGGCTGATGCTCAACCTGCATACAGACTCTGACTGATCAGAGAGGGGGCGGGGTTAATGACATCACTGACCCAGAAATTGGGTTATCAGGGGAAGTGAGAAGGGAGGGGCTGTTTGCTCTCTTTCTTTGCTCATACAGTCATTCAGAATAAACATCATAAGAAGGGATATCACTGATACATACATAAATAATAAATAAAACAAAGGATCTGCATGTTATTTCTTATTTTATTTGGACCACTGTCAAGCACATAAAGTGTAATTTAGTCCTTATAAGCATAAAGAATGTGTAGGAGCAAGTAAAGTATTGATCAAAACATGGTCAGTTTCATAGAAATATCTCAATTCTGTCCCTTTTTATCCGTAATGAAGACAAATTTGAGTAGCTTTGGATCTGCTGAAAATATACCTGGTATGTGTGAGTGCCTCCTATAAATACTCTTCTAATGTTACGATGCACAAAAGAACGTCAAACTACAAAAACGTCCCACAAAACTGGCCTCGAGGTCTAATGGATAAGGAGATGGACAGCAGGTGACTTTATACACATTTTGAAGAAACAGTCTCGTGGAAGCTTTGTCTCTGAATCTCAGTCCCTTCATCCACCCAGCCACACTGATCCAAGCAGCGGAGCTGCAGAAGATAAAGGCTTGGACCTGGATTTCTGTAAAGCTGCTTTGTGACAATGCCTTGGTTGGATAAAGTGCCATATAAATAAACTTTGGTTGATTGATTGATTAAACAAGAAAGAAAATTGGAGGAAAGGAAACGTGGAAGACAGACGAGAGGCAAAGTGCAGAGCGACAGAGAGAGGAAGAGAGAGCCTGGTAACATCTACGGGAGAGAAACTCTCACACTGGTAGAGGTCACACTGAAAGCGAAGGTGGTAGAGATGACGCTGGAGGCTCAGAGGGGTACCCATACACTCTCCCTCTCTCTCTTTGTTTCTCACTCTCTCTCTCTCTCTTTATTTCTCTCTCTCCTCATGTCTCAGCTGGACGCCTTTATTAGATCCTCAGTAACCATCTCTGGGGAATGTGTCTGGGGGCTGGGGTGGGGGGCCTAGAAATTCACTGTAACACAGACCACGAGATATTGAGGAACAATTACAGCTGAATACTGTTCTCTCTGTTCCTCTAGTGCTCTCCCAAACATCTTTCCTTCACCTTTAGTACACCACGCATATTTTGTGGGACGTTTTCATGATATGATATCGTAGTTATTTTCAGGAGATCTTGGGCAAATTTGTCTTCCTTCGAGATGTAAATCTTATCAAAATGTTGACATTTGTATGGATTTGACCGTTTTTTTGCTTATAAGGACTAAAGACCTCAAGCTTCACACCTTGTTTGGGACATGTGACCCGGCTTTTCTGTAGCCGAATCTTTCCTAGTCTGAGCAACGATGAGAAACTGGACGTCCTTTGTGCTCCTGTCTTTCTGAAAGAGTTATTTGGCCTTGCTATATTGACCAAGAGGTCCTACACTCAGCACAAGCAGGAGAATAAAACCCTGATAAATGTCCAGTATACTTAGCGTCGAAACCCCAGCCTCAGCCTTGTTTCAAGGAGCTGGGGTAAGTGAACCCCAGGACTCAACTCCCACCACTACAACCCCTCCTTGAGCCAATGCTCTGGCATAGAAACCGAGACCACAGTTTTCATACTCGTGCTGTTTCCAAGCCCTGGTCCGTGTACCCTCCCATATCTAAGAAGACACAAGGATCATAGAGTACAGCACGTGACAGCCCGCCAATGCCTTCATGCCTCTGGCTTGGCTTCATCACTCTTGCACTCTCGTCCCCAAGAAAGACACCCCATTCTGAATCTACATGTTCTCAAATAACACTAGTAAATAACCTCACATCACTCCAGGTGACCTAAAGAGAACATTTTCACAGGGTTTCATCCAGATCGCAGGAAACATCTGAAACACCTTCATAAAAGTAGCTTAAGAGCTTCTCGTGGTCCTGTTCAGACTTGGACACCATCTTTCCAAGTGCATGGAGGTGTACACATGCACTGTCCTCTTTTCTAGCTGATGGACAATGATGCACTTTTGGGCCAAGAACTTCAATTTGTACATTCCCACTTCATCCAGTCCCAAGGCTGGGACACCAGGCCATGGTTGCCCACAGCATGATCATGCTGATTGACCACCAAGACTAGCATCACCATCTTCACCAAGCTGGTTGACCAGCTCAGACGCAGCATACACTATGTCATAGGTACATCATAGGTAACTTTTTGTCTGGATAACTAGACTTTCAACCATTTTGACCATTAAAGCCCAGCTTTGACTATCTGAACCCACCTGCCAGCAAAGGCTGGTCTTGAGTTTAAACTAATACTGACTGTATACACTATGAAAAACATGACCTGATATTGGCTGCTGCTGAAGATGTGGTTCGCCAGCTGTTAGGGGCTGTGGTGAGTTGATGGTAACGATGGAGGCAGATTATCACCTTCATTTGTGGTAGGACTGAGTCCAGTCCAGCTGTTTCCACAACACTCTCTCATTACCATGACAATAAACACAACTAATCAATAAAAAATATGAGTTTCTTTCTCTCTATCACACCACGACTGCCTCTCTCGCTGTCTCTGTGGTGATAACACTGTACGGAAGGACAACAGATGGCTCTGCAGCAGCCAAAAGCACATGACCCTAAGGTCACTGGGCCCAATGCTGACCATGGACTATAAACGCCTCCCCACATTTAACTGTGAATCAGAGCGACTGTGTTCTGCAGCACTGCATTTCTGAGTTTCAGAAATGGAGAAGCTGTGGGCGTCACGTGACGTCAGGTTTTGTGTGTCTGGACTTTAGCAGGGAACATCAAGTGTAAAGGTGTCTTGGTAACACGTCCCAGATTTGGTGTGTTGGGTCAACCCTTAGAGAAGTGTCAGCATTAACAAGGGAACATATGAACGAAACTCCATTAGAGCAGCTTTAACACATGACCACACACACACACACACACACACACACATACCTTTTTCAGGAAATCGATTTACGGAGGAGTGGTTCTGACCTGTCGACTATGAAACATTATGGGTAATGATGGTAATGATGATGTGATGCCATCTGGAGCTGCTGTCAGAGAGGTTGATTGAGAAGCAAAACTATAACTGACTGCGCACACACACACACACACACACACACACACACACACACACACACACACACACACACACAAACTGCATCTGTTAGGGACGTAATGATATATATAATTTCATGTATACACCTATCAGCCATAACATTAAAACCAGGTGAATAACATCAATTATGTGATTCCAGTGGCACCTGTCAAGGGTTGGGTATATTAGGTAGCAAGTGACCCATCATTGCTTCTCGGGAATCAGCATGCCAGAATCTGGTTTGGAAAAACGGCATGAAGTGGCGTAACCCAGGTCATACGTATTTGTCTTACAATGTTGGTTCTGCATCTCATGGCCGTGAGAAGGACTGAGCTCAAGAAGTGATTTCTTTTCACTGCAGGGAATTACATTTATCGGGGGAGCCCATAAGGAAAAGAATTCTCCATACTTTCTCAACCTTGGTCCTGGAGGCACCCCTACCCCCTGCAGGTGTGATGGTAACATGGAAAGCTCTAAAATGTACAGGGGATGCTTCCAGGACTAGGGTTGAGAAACAGTGCTTTAATGGATCTGCTGAAATCAAGGGTATTAACTGGGAGATTGCTCCAAGTAGAGGTTGCTGCAGTAACACCCTCTACTCTTCTGGGAGGGATTTACATGAAAGGTTGGAACCAGAGCTGGACTGGCAACATCAAGCACGTCTGGAATTGTATATGTAAGAGACATTTTGCCCAAACAGGGGAGGAAGTTGCTATTGATCAGTTTCATCCAGTGCTTTGAGTTTGCCAATGAGGTAGCAGTGGGGGGTTTATTATGCGACCCCTTCACCCTCTTTGCAACTCACACCCATATCAGTCCACTGGGATTTTTCCTGGTTCTTCCCAATGGCCAGTCCATTAGAGGTGGGCGATACTGGGAAATTTGGTATTGGTCCGATACCAAGTAAATGTAGGGCCAGTATCGCTGATATTGATAAAGATACAGATTGGGGGGTACGCAGCTCTGTGTATGTGTGTGTGTGGGGGGTCTTGGTCAATATCAATACCAGCATTGGTATCGATATTATCGAAATTTGGATTAATTTGCCCACCTCTACAGTCTATCACTGGTTGGAATATTAAGGCCGATTTATGGTTCTTCATCAAATCTACACTGTACACACATTTTAGATTCCACTTCATTTGACGGTGTGTCCTTTGATGATTGTAAAATCCAATCCTTGATCCACAAATTTTGTTGCATGTTGGACATGGGAAACCTGGGTTGATGGGGGCAGACATGACTGTTTCTCTAAGCTTCCAGCTGCTCCATGGTCATGCCGCAAAGCTGTTGCCAGGTGGGACAGTCAGTAGCAGCTTCTTCCAGTGAAGACGGATCAATTCAATCTCCTTAGAGATGTTTTTAGCTGGTCTGTGTAATGCTTTTTCTGACCTCCTGCTGACTGTTGGCCCAGTTGAAGCTGCCCATACAGGACTTGCCTGGCAGGCGCGCTTAAGGCATTCTAATAAGATGTCCAGCCCAGCGCAATTAATGTCGGGTGATTATGGCCTCTATACTCTTACAGAAACTGGTCTTGCAAATTCAGACAGGGACACACAATCGCACCATGTAATCCCCAAAATTTTCTGCAAGCAGCTTATATGAAAGTGCTCTAATGACTTTAGATGGTGACCAGGCTTCACAGCTGTATAAGAGTGGTGATGCAAACAGCTTCATACACAGAAACTTTGGTCTGCAGATGGAGATGCTTTCAGATGTACCGGAAGACTTTTCATCTGAGATTGCCAAAGGTTGAAGAGGCTTGCTGTATCCACTTGTAATTTTCCTGGTTGATGTTGCAGCCCTCTTGGACATTGACAAAATGAGACTGTTGCAAGTGGCTGATTAACTATGGTGAAAACCAGCATAACCAGTGGGCCTCCACTGGCAAAGCACCTCAGTCTTAGTGATTTTAACTGACAACCCCAGCCTTCTATAGGTTCTCACAGCAGCAAAGTCTTTTGCAGCATGAACCATCAGCGTACTGAAGTTCAAGGACCTGTACTGCTGAGACCTTGGTGGTTGCCTAGAAACTTTGAATATTAAAAAAAAAAGTGTCCATCTAACCTAAACTCTACAGTAATCCCACTACTGTTTTCCAGCTCATCATGAACCACCTTTACCTAACCCCAGTACATACAATAAAGGACAGTGATTCTTGTCCTCCTGTGGTTGCACTGGTCACCATCCCATCATGAAACTATGCCATGATATGAGGTCTGTTCAAAAAATACGATGTGCTTTCAGAGGAGATGTTTCACAGTAGAAAATAGTAGCTACGTAGGAGGTAGAACAGCTGCACACACACACACACACACACACACACACACACACACACACACACACATTCTGAAGATATTCATACTGAACACAGTATAGCAGCAGTGCCATTAAAGTTACAGTTCAGTGAAATTTCACCCCAATCGTAGTATTAGAGCTCGAAATTGGTGATTTGCATATGATTTGCATAATACCAACTTGTGATTATACATTTGTCCATTGTTTTGTATTGTTTATGAAGGTATATCAGTATATTATTGTTATTTAATACATTATTTTCTAAGATTGTCAGTTATTTCAATACAGTAGGTGTGGTGTGAAGGTGTGATGGTGTGCTGAGATGGGTGAGGTGATTGGCTGTAGACAGGAACACTGGGCTAGTGACTGTTTAGCAGCCTGGTGGCCTGGGGGAAGAAGCTGTCTCAGAACCGTTTGGTTCTGGTCCTCATGCTTCTGTAACTTCTACTGCTGGGCACCTTTGGGAACAGGCAGTGGCTTGGGTGTGTGGAGTCCATTATAATCCTCCTGGTCTTCCTCAGACGGTGTATAAATCCAGAAAGTTATAGAGTTTAATGGTTATAATGGTATGTCAGTGCAGTATTTAATGGTTCTAATGGTATTTCAGTGTAGTATATCATAGTTATAATGGTATTTCAGTACAGTAATGCTACCCTTGTTAGAAGAGATGCTCTCTAATTCTGGGTGTAATTGCTGATTAAAGTTAATAAATCACGGCTCCAGTAATCTCCTCAGGTGTGGAACTCTCCCTTTTATACATTTTGAAACGTACATGCAGGGCTGGGGGTCCGACTTGTTTATGTCTGAAAGAGAAATTTCTCATTAAAACCAGTATTAATATTCATTTCCTGGCTGGTGGGAATCCTGCATTTCAATTGGTTTACCATAATATTCATGTCTCTCTTTTGTTCCTCAGTGCAGCTCAATGTGACCGTCTAGAATACATGTCTGTCTTCACAGATTAAATGACAAACCTATGGGTAGATTATGATCGGCATGTCCTGCACGAGGAGTACACTGTGTACACTGTGTCTCAAACAGTTCATAGAAATGTCTCACCTCTGTCCTGTTTCATGCATATGTGTGTAAATGCAGTGAGCTGGCTTCTCATTGTCTATCTAATCCATCAGTCCAGGCTGAGTCTGAGGATCATCAGCAAATTCACGACACTGTGTTAATTAACCCCACCTACACCCAGCTGGGAAACACACCCAAACAGTCAGAAACATCTGCTTCACGCCTTCACTGCGGAGAACCTGTTTGTCATGCAAATTTAAATATATTTATTTCATAACTGTCAACACTGGGATTTGAATTTGGGGGATTTTTGGGATTCATTCTCTGAAGGAGAGCCAGGTTTAGGACTCAGCACCGGACACCCATCACTACCTCTCACATGGCTGGTGGGCCCATGGGAAAGAGGACCCATGTTACTCTCTCAGGTTGAGCCCAGCTGGTCCCATGGGTGAAGACCCAGCCAAGAAGACTTGCCTTGAGCCTGGCTCCAGGGTGAGGCTCCAGAACCTTATTCCTGGGTTTTGTGCATGAGTGAGGGAAAGATAGAGCAGAAGGGGAGCTGAGCCAAAAGGCAAAGCTCTCAATTTACCCATCAATCTACGTTCCAACCCTCACTTATGGCCACAAGCTTTGGGTAGTGACCTAGAACAAGCAGCTTAAACACAGGGTTGCTGGACTGTCCCTTAGAGTTAAGGTGAGGAGTTCAGTCATCCGGGATGGTCTCAGAGTAGAACTGCTATTCCTCCACATCAAGAGGAGCCGTATGATGTGGTTCGAACATCTGGTTCGGCTGCTTCCTGGACGCTTTCCTTGTAAGGTGTTTTGGGCATGTCAAACTGGGAGGAGGCCCCGGCGAAGACCCAAAGGAAGACCCAGGACATGCTAGAGAGAGTATATCTCTCAGTTGGCTGGA
>CM067502.1:3223889-3253889 GCA_034509495.1 Acestrorhynchus altus | reverse complement strand
ATATTGAAAGATGGGGGTGATATATCAAAACAGATAGAATTAAAGAAATGTCAATTAGATATTTCCTATAATGGTTTATCTATCATACACCTCCTCTAATACAATAAATATTTCATATTGGTTTCTATGATGGAGACTTTCCAGGCCCTGCTGCTACAAAGTAGCCCCAAACCATGACACTTCCAACACCATGCTTCACAGTTGGCATGAGGTTCTTGTGCTCAAATGCTGTTTGATTTGCACCAAATGTCTTCTGTTGCTGTGCCCAAATAATTCAACTTAATCTGCCCAAAGCACATTGTTCCAGAAGTCCTGATCTTGCATCTAAGTGTTCTCTTGTAAACTTTAGTATTGCTTTGATGGTTGAAATTAAATGTCAATTAAATTGGTTGTGACTTCTATGTTGACTTCTAGAAGCAATTCTTGTCAATGGTCCATCAACTCCAGAGTTCCTGCTTTTGTCAAGGGCTGGGGTCTTCTCCACAGTGAAGAACAGCCCTAGGGAGCTGTTCCTTCTGGTCTTTAAAAGGAAAGGCAGTAGTTCAGTCCACTTTTTGAGATAACAGGGCCATGTTTTCCGTAATGGGGCTATTCAGTCAATTTGCTCCTGCATCTATTGTGCCTAACAACATCTTTGAAAGGGGAAATTGGTTCTCCAATTTCTATTTTGCCATGTACAAGTGAACCCTGGGCCAACACCCATACAGCAGCTTGAACAGGGTGAAGCCTGTAAAGGCCTTGGGTGTTTTTCCCATGGCAAAGAGGACCTTGAGCTGCAGGAGTTCCCAGTTGCATCCATCTTCATTGATCAGCCTCCTTAGAATTATCTTAAGGGTCTGGTTGTACCATTCCACAAGGCTGTCTGTCTGTGGGTGATAGACTGAGGGGTGCAGGTGTTAATTTGTAATAATTTGCCTACCTCAGTCATCAGCTTGGAGATTAACAGAGTGCCTTGGTCAGTCAGCAGGGCAGGTAACTATACTTTGCTGAAGACATGCACCAGCTTTCAGGCTATTGGGCTAATGGTGGCCTTCCTGAGTGGCAGAGCTTTTGGGTAGTGGGTAGTGTAGTCTATCAGAACCAGGATGTACTTGTGCCTGGGCTCACTTTCTCAGTGGCCATATCAGGACCATCCCCAGGCACTCAAATGAGACTACAATTATCAGGAGTGTTGATTGTAGATCTAGGCAGCACAAGCATTTCTGTTAACTCACCCTGTCCTGGTGCCACATACTACAGCAGACCATCCTGCATCATGAAGATCTCACTGAGCAGTCCACTTCCAGATGCATTCTGCCCCTGGATGGCCAAACCATCAGGGAGCCATGGAACTCTGAAGATGAGTAAAAGGGATAAGGGAATTCTACATTTAGTCTTTTTCCCTTACCTAGTGGTGTTATGTGTAAAAACAGAAAAAAGAAAAAAAAAAAACATGCTGGAATTTTCAAAAGCCTGAAGCAAGTATGCACACTCCCTCATCTGTCTGCATCCTGCACTACCCCACATTTCAGGACAAATACGGTGCCTGCAGGCACCTGACAGGAGAGCAACAGAAAAGACACAGAAACACAGGAGTAGAGCAAACTGAAAGAGCTTTATTTGTATTAAATACATCAATTTGTAAACAGGAAATAAGCCCCACTAGGATGCCATGGGCAGCACTACAACACTTGCCAGTCAATGTGAGGGATAGTTCTTTTATGCTGGTACCGCAGTGGCAAAAGTGGGAAAAGCTGGACTGAATTGATCACAGACCAGCTGGAGCATGGGGGATCATACTATTATATCTCAAAAATTAGAATAATGTGAAGAAGGTTTTTGAACATTTAATTCAAGTTTGATACTGTTGATTTAAATTTCTTGGAAAAATCGGAACAAACTTTCAGTCAGTGTTCAGAACTCAGTCTCAATCATTAAGTCTAGGATGTTTAGTCAAGGTTTAGGACCTAGTTTATCAATTAGATAAAATGTGCATATCTGGTGGTTCATGGACTAGAATATATTTCTGGTTAATGAAGATGTTGGTGCTGTTGAAGCTCACTGAGCTAGTTGATGGTGGGACGGAGGGGCGCTGATTTCTAAGGGAATTCTAAAGTCCTGTGTATCCTAACAGCAACTCCCTGAATTCAAAAGACAATCCCATCACAGTCTCAACAACTATATCACAGATCTTAATATCATCTCCTTTCATTATTGTAGTTCTTACTAAATGTTTTGGTATTCACTTCACCAGAATACCTATACTGCTCTGTGTAATCATTTTTTACTCTCGTTATCTCTCCCATGTCTCGAGATGCCCTTGCTACCTGAATGATGTTGGTTCAAGTACATTTGTGGTCAGGCATACCTGCTTCCCCCTCCCTAATACTTACTTAAACAAGCAACAATCTATCCATTAAGTGCATATATATTTATAGTTCAACTATGAATTTGTTTCTTTATTCCTTTCACTTAATTTTTCCTTATTAAATCTATATTTAAATGTGTGGCGGCATGGTAAATAAGAGTCACTCTCAATGTATTCCCAAGTGAATAAAGGTTGATTGATTGATTTACCTTAGTTTTTTTCTTTTCCTTCTGTTCTCCTTCTCTTTCCCATGAACTGAGATGCCATGTTCTGCCTGATATGTCCTGCTGCTACCTGACCAGGTCACAACTACCCCACTACACACTGTCATGCTGTCCTCCTCCCATTCCTTGCATTGGCTCACTCATGCCACACTAGAGACATAGCTGTAGAGCCTGTATCCTACGCTCACTCACTCTCACTCACACTCGCTCATACACATACTCTCGCATTAGCTATAGTTATATTCTTTATTATTTGTTCTTCATTTCTTTCTGTTGTGTTATCTGTCTGTCGACAGACTGAGTCGACCAGAGGAGAATGGGTTGTCCTTCTGAGTCTTGGTTCCTCTCAAGATTTCTTCCTCCCAGTCTGAGGGAGTTTTTCTTCCACTGTCACCTTTTGGCTCAAAAGAGACTCGGACTTGGATCTCCAAAAAGCTGCTTTGTGACAATGCTTCCATTGTAAAAAGCTCTATTTAAATAAACTTTGATTGATTGATTGACTGCTCGTTTGGTGGATTTAGTCCAGTTCTACAGATATGACCCCTTACTGCACTCCAAACACTGATCACTTATCACTCCCACATGTGATGAAGTACTGTTTGTAAAAATGCAGCAACCAACCTGTGCCCAGACCTGGCCCTTTGATCCACATCCTGCCAACATGTCTTCATCATGGAGCTGACAGTCCATGGGGACATGTGAGAGGAAAAGGCTGCAATATGCAAACTTGGCAGCCAAAGCAGAAGAGAGCGGATGGAAGGTATATGTGCGTCCAGTGGAAGTAGGCTGCAGGGGCTTTGTAGCTAGTTCCACCACAAGACTATTGAAGGAGGTGGAATCAGAGGACAGACTCGATGAAAGACCATTGAAGAGCTTGCAGCTGCTGCGAAAAGACAGTCACAGGATGTGGCTGTATACTGTTGTAGCGTTTATCATACGTATAGTGTATATACTATGTAGTGTATTTACTGTGTGTACGGTTTTTAGTGTTTATATGTGTAGTGTGTATACTGTGTATACTATGTATGGTCTATTTACTGTGTGTATATTGTGTACACTGTAGTTTGTATACTGTTTTTGTGTACAGTCTTTATACTATGTATAGTGTCTTGAAGTTTATATGTGTATCATGTCTATATATTACCCTGATCCTGAGTTATGAAGCCTAGAAAACAGCATGTAACTGTATTTATGTATCGTTTACATAAAGGTTAACTAATAAATAAGCGTAGGATTCACACGAAGCCTAGGCTGAATGACTATGTTCACTTTTAGTGTTTAATAGGTGGACATTGGTGGAGTTAATGGTGGAGTATGGTTGGCGCTTCTAATATCTGACCTTTACTGCAAGCCACAACATTCCTTCCACCAGTATGAATTACGCAGGCTGCTGATGCACAGTCTAAAGCTCCGATCAGCTTTGGATGTGGCAGACGGACAGACGGTGTGTCTACAGGCAGAACGTCTCCCACCCATACAGAGGTTCTTTCAGTCAGAGTCTGGGGGCCAGTCACACGGTCAGCGTGAGGAGCATGAGGACCATCTCACAATAACCCTCCTCATACACTAGGATGAGCCTTAAATACACTCGTTCACACACTCAAAGCTTAACTGTCAGATAAAATAACTTTGGGTTACGCAATTTATTAACAGTCCTTAATTTCAGATCTCAGCTTTTTCACTGATGTAATGCTGGGCAGAGTTCGTACTGCAACATGGGCAAGTGCAGGTACATCAAGTAGTCAAGAGCACTGCCTACTCAATCAAATACTTCTCTTCATTCCTCACAATAAGTTGCTGATTTGCCAACTTACATTTCAATACTCGTGATTTTATATAATTTCCCAAATATTTTTGAAATACAGTCATGGCTGAAAGTGTTGGCACCCCTGGTTTATTTCCAGAAAATGCACCATTTTACCCAAAATTTCATGTGTTTTGTACACGTTTATTTCCTTTGAGTTTACTGGGGTTCATATCCAGACTCTTGCTGGCCACTTCAGAATTCTCCAGTGCTTTGTTTCCATCCATTCCTGTGTGCTTTGTGAGATATGTTTGGGGTCACTGTCCTGCTGAAAGACCCATGACCTAGGATGCAAACCCAGCTTTCTGACACAGAGCAAAACAACTCCAAATCATATTTGAATCTCCACCATATATGACTGTAGGTACTGTGTTCTTTTCTTTGTAGGCTTCCTTCTGTTTTCGGTAAACAGTAGAATGATGTGCTTTACCAAAAAGCTCCATCTTGGTCTGTCCACAAGATAGTTGATATTGATTGATACTTTCCACAATGTTAGTTCTCAATTCCTTAGATTGTTCTCACATTTCGGTTCTCAATGCTTACTGGCACATAGACACAATACAAAGAGTGAAGTTCGCTCCTTTTTATCTGGTTTCAGGTGTGATTTTTATATTGTCCACACCACTGAGTTTAAACGAGCATCACACAATCATTTACCCACAATTTTTAAAAGGTGCCAATAATTTTGCCTGGTCCATTTTTTGGGGTTCTCTGTGAAATGATGTCAAATTTGCCTATTTTGTCCCAGCTTTTCTGTGTTATTCCAGTACACACAAAGGAAATAAACGGGAATAACAAAAACTGCAATATTTTACTGGAAGAAATTGGAGAATTCTGTCTGACCATCACTGTAGTTGAAGTTCATCAACAGTTGCATCTTTGTCCCAGACAGCTGAATCCAAGATGTGTCTGGTGTATAAATTAATGTTTGTTGTTTTGAGGCAGAAAAATAAAAGTGACACTAAATTTAACCCCTTGATTGAGTAACACAGTACACACATTTGCTGCTTTGGGTTTATTTTACAATTGAGGGGAAAAGTAACTGCTGCTTAAAAGACTTTTTCTCTTTTACAAAACATGGAAACTTTCAGCCGATGTGCTCAACCTCACTCACAACATCATGCATCAGAATGGATGCAGGTTACAGCACAGGTTTCTGTAAACAACTCAGAAAAGCTCCTGGAAAAACAATGTGGCTCTACTGCATATATCTCTATTTACAGTTTTGACTTATTTACATAGAAAATAACAGAAAAGTTAAAGAATCCCATATCATCTTCAAATATAAACGATGCTGGACAGCGGCAAACGTCAAAATTCTGTCCTACGATTCGGACACCAGGATGTAACGCCCTCAAATCAGAGCAGCACAACACCACAAGAGGAATATTCAGCCCTAACAAATGACTAGAAAGTGATGAAACTAAAGAAAATTAACTCAATGGTACAAATTTACTGACCCACTGTGAGTCTGGCAGGTGAGAACCAATAGCAGTATTTCTTACACGATGAAGATTCCTGGATATAATTTACGGAATTTCGGAAAATAAGATTCAGAACTGTTACTTTTACCCCAAAGCAAGACTGCACTTAAAGATGCACTCCAGAACCGAGTAGCTGAAAATGGGGTGTAATAATGTCAAATAAAAAATCTTCTATTTTTTGATAATGTCATCATATCCCCGTGGGCACGCCCAAATCATATGAGCCAACAAAATGAACCGATATTATGTTCTACACCCCGTTCTCACCATGCCCATCTATCATGGAGAGAGAACAAGATACAATATATATATTATCAATGAAATGCTAGATCCTAAAGCATTTTATTATAATAATAATAATAATAATAATAATAATATTTTAGCAGTTTTCCAAACTGGATTACTCGCTGATAATTTCCACAAATCCCACAACCAACATTTCCGTAGGTTACTCTGATCTTGAGTACAACGTTCAGATCTCTGGTATTATTAATTACAATTAATCAGTTAATTCAGAAATCGTCTGCATGAGTTGTTAATAAAATCAGAAGCAGAGCACAAATTACCCCTGATTTAAACTGTTACTCTGGCTACCTGTTATTTATTGCATTGCTTTTATTAGTTTATAAAGCACAACATGGTTTTGCACCAGACTACATCTCAGAAATGCTTATGGTTTATGAAGCAGGAAGCATCTCTGAGATCCTCCAGTACCTCTCTATTAGTTGTTCCTCCAAGTAGGACAAAGTTTTGGTGATGCTGCTTTCAGCCGTTGGGCTCCAAACCAGCCTTCCTGAAAATATAGACACATTTAAAAGCTAATTAAGAACCTACTTAGTCTGGGTTTCATGCCATGTTTTATAAATGTTTTATGATCTTAATTTTCAATGTTTTTCAACTATTTATTTAAAGAATTTATTTACGTATTTATTTTTATTCTTAACTTTTATTAATTCTATATTTGTTTACTGATCAGTCTTACTTTTTATTAATTTTCTTAATTTTTATTTTTTGTCTCATTTTTATTACAAAATTCTTATTTAATTTCCTTCTTTCCATTTTTAACCTTGTCATTTTAGTTATAATTTTTTGATCTGTCAATCACCTGTGAAGCAATTTCAATCAATCAATCAAAATTTATTTTTATATTTTTATTTTTATATATTTTTATATATTGATATAAAAATTTATTTTTATATCAATTTGAATCCCAATTTGATTTGGTCTGAAAAGTGCAATTTTGATTGATTGATTGAATCATTGATTGATGGTTCCGTGTTCCCTGGGGTTCATTTTTAGGAAGCAGTCTTTTATCCAATTTTTGCAGCCAGAACTATAATCATAAAACCGTACTCGTTTTAAGAATGAAAACATGTTTTCCATCACTAAGATACATGCACAAATAGAATATAAATACATTTAAAAGGAGTTACAAATTTTGGCACAAATGAATGTAAACAAACCAAAGAAACGTGGTCCACTCAGGCAGTTTTATAACAAAATTAGTTAAGACTGATTATCGATGGCTCAGTTCAGGCCCAGTGCAGAAACTAGTTTAGTGCAAAGAGACTTGTCAACAATTTAGCCAGCTGTCCTCAATCACTCAGTGGCCTCAGAGGGTTCCTCTTTTCCCATTTTTTCCAACATTGCGACAAACACCAGGTGATCTTCTGGTGGCTTCCCATGAGTTTTGCTCAAATGTAGCTTGATTGCATGCTTGCTGACAAACGTCCGATTGCAAAGCCTACACTGGTAGACGGAGCCAGGGCTAAGGTCTTCTTCAAGTGATGTGAAGTTCAGAAGGGGGCTGCCGTATGGCACTTTGTCCATGACCACCTTTGAGACAGCCTGCTGCTCCAGAAGGTGGTGTACCGACAGCTTTGACAGGTCCTTTAGGCTGAAGCCCAGGTGAGATTCCAGATGGCTTATGTAAGATGAAGGAGTCCTGAACTGGGAGGCACAGTCTCCACATATAAACACAGGTTGGCTGGAATCCATGTTCTTCAGAAACTTGGTCCCACCGGTTCTTCTTAGCTGGTACTTCACGTTTGCCAGCCAGTGGGAGATAGTAGTCATTGATAGGCCGGTAAATTTGCATATGTGCACACGCTCCTGAGTACCGAGGTCTGTCATGGCATATCGGCCCTCAGGAGTCTCCTTCAAGCTTGAGGCAAACTGAGCCTGGAGGATCAGCAGGTGCCGGGGGTTCCAGTTGGACTGACGGCTTTTCCTCTTCTGCAAGGTGGACAGGTCTTCCAGGAAATCCTCTACCATGCTGCTATCTGCATCCGACCTCTCTGAAATTGATGAGGGAGTGGAGGATTTGGGAGCAAGGTGGTCGGTCAGATTCTTCACCATATCTGAGATGTCCATTAGGGCATTCTCACGAATGGAAAATGCAGTGTTTAAAAAAGGTACACTGGGGTGAACAGGCCTAGATCCATTAATGTTATGGGTCACTACTGGGTCTGCACTGGTATTGACGTAAGTGCCATCATTGCTCTTGCTTTTGGATTTCCTCAAATCTATGGGTTGGTCATTGTCCTCGTACAAATAGCTTTTGAGAGGCTCATTTTGTTTATCAGAAGCAGAATGGTATGCTGGCTTGTCCGTCACATTATTGCTGATCTTGTAAGACACTGACAGGGGCTCAGAGGAAAGACTGACTGTTTTGGAGACTTTGCTTAGGTGGTTATTCATGACTGACTGCAGTGCACTTAGGGGACTGAGAAAAGGCCTCTCAGATGAATGATCTGTGATGATCTCCAGACCTCTGCCATTAGTAAAGAGTGATTTGCATGATTCTACGCCATTTTTGGTATGAGTCCCACTGTCTACTAATGTCTCTTTAGGTTCTGTTTTCAAGATAACATGCCTATCCATCTTATTTGGGCTGCTGCTCTTTACTGTTTCTCCAGCTTTCATAGCATCTCTCTCTCCCCAGAGTATTGCTGATGGTAACCTAGCAGACCTTGGCTGCTCAGCACTCCATTCCTCCTTCTCTTTCTTTATCGAGACCTTTCTTGTGACCTTCTCCACCAAACCCTCCATTGCAGATACATTGTTCCTGAGGGCTGAGGGTGATGAGGGACTGTATGGTGGATATACAACTACTCCATGGTCAGTCTCTAGGTTTTGGAGCCCACTGTTGAAGACTGACTGGACAGGTACACTTTGAACTGTTTGGGGAAGTCCAAAGGATTTCAAAGATCCTTGGAGTTGATAAGCTGCATGAATGCTGGTGTACCCTCCCCATGTCGGTGTACCAGTTTGGGCCTTACTGATGGCACTGGACACTGTGTTCTCCAAAGACTTGAGGATGTCCATCCCGCCTTTGGGACTCTCCTCAAGGTCTTCTTCTCTGAGGTACTTGTGCAATACAGAGTCTGCCTTCTCGTTAGACCCCTCCTCCTCCTTGATCTTTTTCCCCACAAGTTCGCAAACCTCCATCTTAATATCTACTCTATCCTTCTTACCCTCAGAGTCAACAGACAGTGCAGGAGACCCCAACTGACACTTCAGGCTGGGGGCAGGCAGCCTAGTTGTGGTGGGCGGTAACGGGATTGACTGGACCTTCTCCTCTTTCACTGAATCAAACACCAGCTGCTTTCCCTTCTTGGAAGAAGTGTTTGTTACTTTAAGGAAGTGACCAGTGACCATCATGTGGGCAGTCAGCTGCTGCAGAGTATTGTGAGAGCTGCCACACTCCATGCACTTCAGAATCTGTGACTTGCGTGCCTCAAACTGCCACGTATAGCTGGCACCATTCTGATATCCATACCGATTGTTTGGGGTGACATAAGGGTTTGCGGTTCCCTTCCCATCTTTTCCAACCTCTGATCCAGCTCCACTGGAACCGATACACACCTCTGGGGAGCATGGGGAAATTAGAGGCTCCTGAATTGGTCGTTTTTTGGCTGATGGCACTAGCTTGGTGGCCAGGGATGGCACTGGCTCTTTGAGAGGCACTTTCTGGTAATGCTTAGTCTTAATCATGTGGACACTCAAGTCCTGTAAAGATTCAAAGGAGTGGCCGCAGTACATGCACTTTAGCACTTTCTGGGCATCCTCTTTGCTCTCCATCTCCATCAAGGAGCGTTTGCGGGGCTTTGACCAGTGCTTGCCTCCATCCTCCTCCTTGTCCCTGTTGTTGTCGCGGTAATGGCCAGTCTCATTCATGTGCACGGTAAGTCCAACTAGTGTGTCGTATGCTGCACTGCAGTCTTTGCATCTGAACTTGCTAGCACCAGTGAAAACCGAGCCATAGAGTTTGTTGTTTTGCCTGTAGAGCTGGACTGTGCTGAACAGACTGGGTTCTGGCAGTAAGTGGTAAGGGGTTTGCTGGAGTGTTTTGGCTAAAGCCGCCTGATGCCAATCATAAGGCATACTGCCACCATTATTAGCACTGCTGCCGCTGCTGTTTTTGTTACTCTCACAACTGCTGACCAGGGTCGTAGTGCTGTCTGCAGCTCCATTAACGGTGTTAGCGACATGGCTCTTTCGACTCTGGTGGCAGTTGTCGGTGGCATTGGTAGGTGTGGAGCTGGCTGTGTGGGTCAGGGCACTGCTGGAGGACACTGGTTTGGTTTTAATGATATCCACGGCAAATCTGGACCAGGAAGCATCAGAAATCAGGTTTGCATAGACGGCTTTCATCTGTGTCAAGCTGTCCTCCTGGGTGTCCCCATTGCACGCGTAGCTTGCCACCTCTTGCTTTTCTTTGGAAGAGGTGCCCCTATAATCGACAATTCGGTCACTAGCATCACTGAGTGGGGAAGCATAACCAGCATCTGGATTGGTGCCGTTGCTGAGGGGGGAGTCCTGAGGGGTAAAAAGTCCTTTTATGCTGTCCTCTTCCTCTTCCTCCTCCTCCTCCTCCTCCTCCGCGTTACAAACATACGCTGCCTCTTGGCTGTCTAATGAGAGTCCATCATCTTGAAGAGTCTCTTCATCAAAGAAGGCTCCCTTAATCTCCACCTTTGGCGCGTAGGCTGAGAACGAGAGAGAGAGAGAGAGAAGAAGAGACCGTCATCACACGCTGAAGATAATCTAATAATACACAGTTAAATAATGTATTTATAACATTTATAAATTCTGGAATTGGAGTTCTTTTAGGGTCAGTCATAAAAAAGACATCATTTCTGATCAGTGAGCTAAATGTTGACCACGGCGTATGGATTACAGGTTCCTGGGTGAGTGGAGCGCCACGCCTCAAGCTTTACCAGCACCATCAAGAGGCTTGATTCCTTCACAGTCTCTGTTTGACTACTGATCCTGGACTGCTCAGGAATACTGCTGGAATCTGTTCACAGACACAGAGAAACTAATATGCCTGCGGTGCTTATTGAATATTAATTACTGCACAAACAAACAAATAAACAAACATATGTGCCATGTGTGTGTGTGCGTGGTGAGAGTGACAGAGAGAGAGAGAGCGAGAGAGAGAGAGCAGAAGCATTAAGGTGAGCGAGACAGCCCTGTGGGTTCTCCCTCCTGCGTGGCGAGATGGGATTCCTTGATGCCAGCGTCAGTCTGTCCTGATGAAGCAGATGTGCTGTCATCTCCAAACTGCTTGCTAAGCTGTCACATCATAATCTGAGTGGACATAATCTCTCACATATCCTCGCTGGTGCGAGATCCCAGCAGGAGACCCAGCAGGCAGCTGCGTTAGACACCTTAGAAACCCCTCTCCCAGCCCTGTTTAAAACCCATCTTTATTTATTCTTGCTTGTTTATGTTTATGTTTACCAGGTGCTGAACTACATCTAAATGGTTATTTGAGTTTACGTGGCCTATAAAGAACCACTGCCTTTATTACGGAACATATAAAAACCTTTTTTACACAGACACACACACACACACACACACACACACAGATGTGTCCATCACTGTCAGAAACTACACAACTGCATCTAATAAAGGCCCAACAGTAAAGTCTCAAATAACACACACACACACACACAGATTTTTAAATCCCACCAATCAGCTTTCACACAAACTGACATACGGAACCTAGTTGAGACACTGTCAACTTAAACAGGCTGTGTGTGTGTGTGTGTGTGTGTGTGTGTGTGTGTGTGTGTGTGTGTGTGTGTGTGTGTGTGTGTGTGTGTGTAGACTGACAACAAGTGTGTGAGAGAGGAAGCTACAGCATCAGTCACTGCAGGTAAATCTCATATTTAGCATCATTCCATGTCAGTGATATGAGAGACAGAGTAAGAGAGAGAGAGAGAGAGAGAGAGAGAGAGAGAGGAGAGAGAGAGAGAACAGAGGAGAGAGAGAGAACAGAGGAGAGAGAGAGAGAGAGAGAGAGAGAGAGAGAGAGAGAACAGAGGAGAGAAAGAGAGAGAACAGAGGAGAGAGAGAGAGAACTGAAGGAAAGAGAGACAGAAAGAGAGAGAACAGAGGAGAGAGAGAGAGAGAAAACAGAGAGAGAGAGAGAGAACAGAGGAGAGAGAGAGAGAGAGAGAGAGAAACAGAGAAAGAGAGAGAACAGAGGGAGAGAGAGAGAGAGAGAGAGAGAGAGAGAGAGAGAGAGAGAGAGAACAGGGTGCTTGAGAGAGAGAGAGAGAGAGAGAACTGTCTCTGATGCTTTATTCTTATTGCTTTTATAATGAAATCATGTTCAATATAATTTATCCATTTTTAAAGAATTTTTCATTTAAATGATCGATTGTTATTTATCGTCAGTAAACATTCCTGCCAAGTGCGGTTGTCTATTCAATTAAATATACAATGAAAATAAGGTCCAAGAGCTCCAATATGCAAGAGATCATATGATTAAAATGCAGATCAGACTGTAGCTATCAAACAGGAGATGGTTTCGTGACCTCAGTGGAAAATCCAATCACGGGTTAAATAATAATCTTGGTTATAAATGCATGAAAAACGAGGGGTCCCCGCGAAGGGCCCTCGCATGGTGCAATGTGATTGTTGACTCCACTTTACTCCCATCTCATTTACCTTCAGACAATCAAAAATACTCGTATAAACAAAAGAGAATTTTTTACCTATGACTCACGACATTTCTGTAATCAGGACAGTCGTTAGTAAACATGTATACGGCGCTGACTAAAGTTAGAAGTTTCCTGTTTTGATTTGCCAATCAACTGCTCATTTGTCCTTGTTTGACGTATCCAGCTGTCCTTTGGAAATCCGTCTCCCATGTGTCAAAAATTTAGTTCCACCAAATTTAACAAAAACACGATCAATCGTTGAGGAGTTGCTTTTATAAAACACCTGAAATGAATAATAAATAAAAACATTCCATAAACAAAGTATGGCGACAGAGGGACGCTTGTGTTATGCTGATGGACAGTCTGAATTGCAGCCAATGACCAAAGAGCCCATTTTGACCTATCAATTAAAACCTTCTTCCAAGTTCCTTCTTCCAGTTGGACATGAGAATCTCATTCCATGTTTTATTTATTTACTTTATGGAAGTATTATTTCAACTTTTAAAATGTTTATAAAGACAAACTAAACTGACTACAGTTCTTATCTATAAAAGCAATAAAAGGGGCTGAATGTTTTGGAGACACTGTACCATTAGAAATTAAACCTAAACTTATCCTTAATCCTCCCTCCCCGAGTACTACGTCTCTATGAGAAAGTGTCTTCAGCTAGGGTGAACTGGGACAAATCAAAAGCTTTCATTGTGGGACAACGGCAAGGTAGTGGGTTCCCAATGCTCCCAGAAGGTCTACCATGAGGGGATACACAGTGGACTCAAAGGCTCTGCATGCTTAGATACATGACATGGCATCAGGAAAAAAGCTGGAAGGAGCAGTGGAGAAGGCGTGGTGTTAGAACCGCAGAGGCATTGCATCAATTCTGATGTCTTCTGGACTGTTCAGCACTGGAATCATGCCTGTCCTTTGTCCTCCAGTGAGTGAGGGGGAGGTCAAGGTTTCAACTGACCAGCTACATGGCCTGTATTCTTTCAGATTGTGTGAAAACTGGTTGCGTATTATGCTTTGAAAGTCTTCTACCAGTCTGTCCTAAGGTTTGGCTTGATTACTTACGCCTACTCAGACTGAGGCTCAGATCTGCCTCACTTTGAGGAACAGCCTTGTTTTTCAACATCGACCTGATTAGAACTGCTGTGTTGGGGGCTAGAAAGACCAGATTATGTCATAGCGCAGGTCTTAACAAATTAGAACATTTCAGAACCCAAGAATCCTGGAACACTAGTGAAGTTCTCAGAGAATGGACTGGCATCATCTCAGGCCAACTGTTGCAGAAGGTCCTCGAGAGGCAGCCTCAGCACTGCTGCTCCTTCCAGAAAACGAGCACTAATGCCATGCACCAATAAGCAGAGCAAAAGGTTGTCCCCACCTCACTGTAGAGTGTGTCCCTTTATGGTATTGAGGAAACTGCAGAAACATCTGTCCTGCAAGGCTGTCAGGGTCTTGGTGAGCTGTATGGCCCAAAGTATGCTTCTGGGACAGACAAACTCGTCTTCTGTATAGCTCTTGCACAAAAACAGAATACAGGGGAACAGTGGGCTTGACTCAACTGCTGAGAGCAGTGGTGAAGGACAGACTCAGGGTGGAAGGTGCTTTTTAGAAGATGATGAACAACCTGCAGGCTTTTCACCAGGTATGGGGAGCAGCTGCCCATATGTTGGTAGGAACCAGCCTAGACTGAAGGTCAATGTCTAAATCCTCAAGAACTGCGTGGACCGAAGCTCCTCGAGCAAACCACTGAACTTTCCAGATGCTGAAGATAGGGCTGCCCACTGCTCCGGTCACGTGTGCTCACTGCCCCCGGTGTGGGTAAAATACGGAGGTCAAATTCCCGATCACACATCACTAAACCTCAGAACACAACGACACCAATACATCAAAGTATCGTGATACCGATTCAATAACAGAGAAAGAGAGTGTAGAAGAGGTCACTTCTGAGAGTCACAACCCTGCAGTGACCCCATCAGCTGACCCCATCAGCTGACCCCATCAGCATTAGTGATCGACAGGTTTTCAGTCACACACACACACACACACACTTCCTGTGAATGAATCAGCTTTAGTGTGTGATCTGATCTGCATGACAGAGGGTCCCCACAGCAACAGCACCAACGACACAGATGTGGGCTCCCACATCTACAGCCGACAACTTCGATTCACCGCCACAGGAGAGGGCGGCGGGGACGAGCCGAAAGGAACGAGGGGCGGATGGGTCGAGATTATGGCTCAGGGGAAATGAGGTTTGGGACATGGAGGAGGTTGGAAATGCTGGACAGAAATGTGATGTCTGGAATGTGGGGCATAAATTACATCTCAAAATCCATCCTAAACCCACCCTAACTCTCCGAACTGTCCAGAGGACAGTTTGAACGAAGACCATCTCAGTGTGGACGGTGATTTGAACACAGATATCATTTTCTTTGGTGCTGTTTAAATAAAACTAGATTTACTAGAACTTCCTAGGAATATTAATTTTATTTGGAGTGTGAGAGTGATGTGGACTGTCTCCGCACACACACACACACACACACACACACACACACACACACACACACCATTCTGAAATGATTGAACCTGGTTCTGAGCAGGTTACTGCTCTGAAATCTGGAACTATGTACTAATAACACCAATCTTTAAAAAGAGAGTCAGATCTGACTCTAATAATGAGGAATCTGTGTGAACAGCAATCTGAGGACGTCATTTTAAATTCCAGAATCTTAAACTTCCCTATGGAGCACAGGGTCCTGAGTAGATGTCAGACTGGGATTATCAAAAATTCAATCGAGATCACACTTCTTGCACTCTTCAACACCCCCACACCTAAACACCCCCTTTCTACACCTCCCACCAAAACTACTGGAACTGTGAGACAATCCCTTGAGCCTTGCTGTAGACTGAAACCTCTGGGTTTGACATACAAAAATGAATAGGAGACAAAAGACAGATATTTCAGCTTCATATAAATATATATATACACACACACACACACACACACACACATTTTATTTATATTATTTTTGTAGTAATGTCCTTAAAATCTGACACAGCTTTGGCAAATAATAAAAGTCAATATTTGTAACGTCAACAAAGCACCCTGTCTGAATTCGAATAAAGAGAGAGAGAGAGAGAGAGAGAGAGAGAGAGAGAGAGAGAGAGAGAGAGAGAGAGAGAGAGCAAGCAGATGAATGTGGGCGAGCGGAGGTTCCTATACAGTGACCCGAGGCTACCAATAATTATACAACGGATTAATCAGCACATTTAATCATTCTGTGGCATATATAAGTGGATCAGTGGACTGTGGGATCATGTGGTCCGAAAGTTTACAGTCGATAAACGATTACATTAGTGGGCTTTGAGCTTGAAAGGTGCAGTTATTACCACCATCACTTTACTCCACTTATATGGATGAACACACACACACACACACACAGCCACATTCACACATATTGGCACACACACACTGCACACATACAATCTATTAGAGAGAATGAAGTGTAATTTCTCTCCCACAGAGATGCTGTAGGCCGTGTGTGTGTGTGTGTGTGTGTGTGTGTGTGTAATTGTTAATGGACACCTGTCAGTGTAAAGACAGCAGAGACACAGCTGCTGCTTGGTAGGGGTCCCTCTCTATCTCCACAATCATCCCCCTCCCACCACCACCCCCATCCCCACCCTCGAGTCTCCACTGTCTGGGTGTTTGCTTGGATCAGAGCTGCTGTAAACAGGCTGAATTCAGGGTGATGTAATGACTCTGTAAAAGAGGAACTCTGAACACATTAAACACGGTTCTCCTACCGCCAGAACTCGACGCAGAACCCGGCAGAACCACACAGAACGTAGCCGAACAGACCTGAGCTTAGTCTGTGGAGGGTCTGATTTACCAGAGAAGCCACTGGGCGGGTGTATGTGGGCAAAACACTACAGTTTAATGAACTTCACATATGTCACTTTTCATACACTGTATGTCAACCATCTGAAACAGTTCTACAAGTGCGTAGAACCTACAGTCCAGACCCCTCATCACCTCCGCCCTCAGTCAGATCCAGTTTAATTGCAGGTCTGGGTCTCATATTGAATGAAAGCACCAGTTTGGATCCCTGAAGGGCAAATATTGGTTATGACGGCCTTACACTCCGATATTCGCTCCTAGAACACACAGCAGAAGGAAAAGCTTGTGTAGACACACTCACAAACATCCATCTCTTATTCTGTAACCCTGCATTACGCGGGGGAAAAATCACCGGCTCCTGCCGCCGCTCAGAACCGAAACTGCCCCTCAGAGCTCAGGCAGCACGATATGTCTCAGGCAGCTACAACATGAGGGACAGTGAGTGACCAACCCAAACACTGTACACACACACACACACACACACACACACATTGAACACACACACACACACACACACACACACACTTAATATTCAGTTTGTTTGTGTGTGTGTGTGTGTGTGTGTGTGTGTGTGTGTGTGTGTGTGTGTTTCAATAATGATTACAATCTGTTACTACTGTCATTTTCTACCTCTTTTATATTATTATCATCCATATTCAGATACTTTATTATTATTAATAGTTATTTTCTCACTGCTTTAATATTATAATATTACTTGTTATTCTATTAATTATGCAACTGAATACATTTACCAACAATGTTCAATCATGTTTTGATAACACTTTGGCAAAACTGTATCTACATACGATCAAACCATACTGACTCGGAAACTGTAAAATCAATCATAATCAGAATTCTTTAAAAATGTCACAAAAAGAACAATATAGATAACATTTACCAGACTACAACCTACTCCAAACAACAGGCCTCCCTAATTATTAATAATAATAATAATAATAATAATAATAATAATAACAATAATAATACACAATACAATAGTAATAATAATAATAATAATAATACTTTCTTAATAAATCTACAAAGCAGGAGCATTTCTACTTGCCCATTCTTATCAAACATACATACAATACAAAGACCTACGTATATATAACGTTACATAACGTAAACAACTGAAACACAGTGACAATGGAGATACGAGGGTTTCTGTCCGACAGCAACCAAAAATAATATTAGTGATCATTTCATTTGTTTACTGTTTACTGATAAAGTCTAAATGCTTCACAATGTTGATGTAATATAGAAGCAAATGCGCAACAATGTTCACACACACACACACACACACACACACACACACACACACTCACACACTACACACTCACACACTCACACACTCACACACTCACACACTCACACACTGTTCACACTGTACAGTTGCGCACTTAAGTTTACATACCCTGGCAGAATTAGTGATTTCTTTCTAAAAGAATACATACATGCAAATACATTTAACCATAAAATGCTGGGAATGATAACACACACATACACACACACACACACACACACACACACACACACACACACACACACACACACACACACACACACACACACACACAGTGTTGTCGCACACAGGTTTAAATAGCTACTAAAGGAAACCATCCTCACCTATGATCTGTATGCTGGCAATCAGAGTGTGTGTGTAAAGTCAGTGAGTTTCTGGGCTCCTGACAGACCTCTGCATGTTTCATCCAGGGCTGCCACTGACAGCGTTGGATAACGAGCCACGGGGAAAGCAAAAGAATTATCAACAGATCTGCAGGAGAACATCACTGAAAACCCGGGAAAAAAGACATTCAAGGAATTGAGAACGCCATTCAGCCATGTTCAGAGCAGAACATGAGGGATTCAGCTGAAACCAACGCAAGATCAGGTAGATCAACCAACATTTCATCCACAACTGCCAGGAGAACTGCTTGAGATGCAAAGAAAACCTCATAAATAACATCAGCTGACGTACAGGACGTTAAAGAACAATGATCTGCATGGTCGAGTCACCAGAAGAAAGCCCTTAAAACGTTAATGTCACAAAGCAGCCCACTCACAATCAAACAGCACACAGACAAGACTCAAACAGCTCGACATGTTACGGAAGTAATGAGACCAAAATTAAAACTTTCTACAAACCATTAATGCAAATTGGGAGAGGCGTGAACGAGGTCTGTGATGATAACAGTACACCAGCCCAACTATGAGACACGGAGGTGGGCCGCTGATGTTTTGAGGATGTGTGATCTACACAGACATCAACACACCCATTTCATCAGCGCGACAGATGCACCTGGATGTCCTAACGATATCGATATAGAACACAAGGCCGAGGGGACCTGGGCTATTGGCTAGAACAGAAACAAGTGATGATTCTAAACGAAAGCAGCTAATTAATTCGTTGAGGAAAACAAGGCCACTCAGAACAACCTCAGAAGACGTCAAGATGTCACTGATATTAAAAGAGGCAAAACAAGTTATTCAGTTAAAAAATGGTTGATGAGAAATGGCTTTGCCCAACCCCTAACCACGAAAAAGACAAAATTCTGTTTATACTATATTCTCTCTAAAAAATCAGACGACAAACTTATGAGCACAACTCATAGTTCAACTCAACCTGATGGAGGAAGTACAGTTAAAAGAGTCACGTCCTCTACAGAGATGAAAAACACACTCCTGTACATTGTAAAATTGGGTGCCAGTAGCAATACTGATGTAGAGTCCTGTAGTAAACTATAGTAATGTATAATACAGGTGTAGAGTCCTGGTAGTAAACTGGCAGTGTATAATACAGGTGTAGAGTCTCTGTAGTAAACTATAGTAATGTATGCACAGGTGTAGAGTCCCAGTAAACTATATAATACTGGTGTAGAGTCCTGTAGTAAACTATAGTAATGTATAATACAGGTGTAGAGTCCTGTAGTAAACTATAGTAATGTATAATACCAGTGTAGAGTCCTGTAGTAAACTATAGTAATGTATAAAACCGGTGTAGAGTCCTGTAGTAAATAATAGTAATGTATAATACTGGTATAGAGTCCTTGTAGTAAACTATAGTAATGTATAATACTGTGTAGAGTCCTGTAGAGTAAACTATAGTAATGTATACTACTGTGAGTCCTGTAGTAAACTATAGTAATGTATAATATCAGAGTCCTGTAGTAAAACTTGTAATATAAAACTGGTGTAGAGTCTCAGTAAATAATAGTAATGTATAATACTGTATAGAGTCCTGTAGTAAACTATAATGTATATATAATACTGGTAGAGTCCTGTAGTAAACTATAGTAGTGTATACTGGTATAGAGTCCTGTAGTAAACTATAGTAATGTATAATACTGGTGTAGAGTCCTGCAAACTATAGTAATGTGCACACTGCATAGAGTCCTTGTAGTAAACCAGGTGGTAATGTATAATACTGGTGTAGAGTCCCAGTAAACTATAGTAACATAATACTGGTGTACAGTCCCAGTAAACTATAATGTATAATTGATGTAGAGTCCTATAGTAAACTATGTAGTGTATAATACTGGTGTAGAGTCCCAGTAAACTGTGGTCATGTATAATACTGGTAGGGAGTCCTGTAGTGCAAACCAGGCAATGTATAATACTGGTGAGAGTCCTGTAGTAAACTATATAGTAATGTATAAAACTGGTGTGAGAGAATCAGTAGTAAACTGAGAAAATGTATACTGTGTAGAAGTCCCAGTAAAACTACAGTAATGTATAATACTGTGTACAGTCCTGTAGCAACTATAGTAATGTACTGGTAGAGTCCTGAAAATTATAGTAATGTATAATACAGGTGTAGAGTCCTTGCAGTAAATTATAGAAATGTATAATACTGGTGTAGAGTCCTATAGTAAACTATATAGTAGTGTATAATATCATGAGTCCTGTAGTAAAATTATAGAAAATGTATAATACAGGTGTTGAGTCTAGAAAAAATAGTAATGTATAATACTGAGAGTGTCCAAACTATAGTAATGTATAATACTGGTGTAGAGTCCTTAGTAACTGTAGTAATGTATAATACTGTAGAGTCCTGTAGTAAACTAGTCATGTAGTAATACCGGTGTAGAGTCCTAGTAACCATAGTAATGTATAATACCGTAGAGTCCTGTAGTAAACTGTAGTCATGTATAATACTGGTGTAGAGTCCCGTAGTAAACTGTAGTCATGTATAATACCGGTGTAGAGTCCTGTAGTAAACTATAGTAATGTGTATATAATGTGTAGAGTCCTGTGGTAAACTGTAGTCATGTATAATACTGGTGTAGAGTCCTGTAGTAAACTATAGTAATGTATAATACTGATGTAGAGTCCTGTGGTAAACTGTAGTCATGTATAATACTGGTGTAGAGTCCTGTAGTAAACTGTAGTAATGTATAATACTGATGTAGAGTCCTGTAGTAAACTATAGTAATGTATAATACTGTGTGTAGAGTCCTAGTAAACTGTAGTCATGTATAACACTGTGTAAGTCCTTGTAGTAAATTATAGTAATGTATGTAATACCGTGTAGAGTCCTGTAAACTGTAGTCATGTATATTACTGGTGTAGAGTCCTGTAGTAAACTATAGTAATGTATAATACTGGTGTAGAGTCCTGTAGTAAACTATAGTAATGTATAATACTGATGTAGAGTCCTGTAGTAAACTGTAGTCATGTATAATACAGGTGTAGAGTCCTGTAGTAAACTGTAGTCATGTATAATACTGGTGTAGAGTCCTGTAGTAAACTATAGTAATGAATAATACTGTAATACAGTCCTGTAGTAAACTATAGTAATGTATAACACTGGAGTAGAGTCCTGTAGTAAACTATAGGAATGTATAATACTGTAATACAGTCCTGTAGAAAACTATAGTAATGTATAATACTGGTGTAGAGTCCTGTAGTAAACTATAGTAATGTATAAAACTGGTGTAGAGTCCTGTAGTAAACTATAGTAATGTATAATACTGGTGTAGAGTCCTGTAGTAAACTATAGTAATGTATAATACTGGTGTAGAGTCCTGTAGTAAACTATAGTAGTGTATAATACAGGTGTAGAGTCCTGTAGTAAACTATAGTAATGTATAATACTGGTGTAGAGTCCTGTAGTAAACTCTGTATGTATGATTGTGTGTGTGTGTGTGTGTGTGTGTGTGTGTGTGTGTGTGTGTGTGTGTGTGTGTGTGTGTGTGTGTACCTGCAGCTCGCCGCGGCTCCTGCTGTTTTCTCCTGGGCATGCTGCTCCTGATCAGCGGGGGAGACGCGGCTCCTCTGCCCCGCACACGGCGCTCCGCAGGCGGCCAGCGGCGTCTCAGCGTCCGGCACCGTCCGGAGCTTCCCTGCTCCTCCAAACTCGACTTCTAGCTCCTAACCCCGAAAGGGGGCATGTCAGGGGGCACGACCGTGACCAGCTCCGACCACTACGACGGTGGGTGCACAGCTGGTGGCTGGGTGACCCGGGATCACCCGAAGCAGGGCAGCGGACGGCTGAGCGCTCTCTGCCCGGTCCCTGGGCACCAAGCTCGGCTGCGCTCCGACAGGAGCTCCGGGGGTCTGTGCTGCGTGTGGGGCGGATCGTCCGGTTCCCACCTACATTTCCGAGTCCAAGGCTGCAGAGCAGGGGCGCGTTCCAGCGTGAGAACCCGGGTCGGACAGCCAGTCTGGCGGCCGCTCCGCTATAAACTCCGGCTGGAGCTCCGCGCTGTTATGGTTCTCTAAACCCTACCCGCACTCCGCCCGAGACCCCGCCCATAATCCACAAGCCCCGCCCACTCAACGCTGGATTCAACTCTAAATTCATTTTCATAAGCGGAGCTCCCGTCCAATCAGCGATTAGGAAGGCGTGGCTTCGGCTATATAAATACAGTAGCAATCAACGGGATCCCAGCACTAATTAACCCAATTAGAACCCGTCAGGAAGTCAGGTGTGGCTGAAAGGTATGTGAGGGTGGTGCAGGACATGTATGAGGATAGTGAGACAGTGGTGCGGTGTGCAGTTGGAGTGACAAATGGTTTCAAGGTGAGAGTAGGGTTCATCAGGGATCAACTTGAGCCCCTTCTTGTTTGCAATGGATGTGATGGACAGGTTGACAGATGAGGTCAGACAGGAGGCTCCATGGACCATGATGTTTGCAGAATCTGTGGTAAGAGAGCAGGTGGAAGAGAACCTGGAGAGATGGAGGTTTGCACTGGAGAGGAGTAACAGGAAGAGTGAAAGGGAAAGTTTATAAGACAGTAGTGATACCTGCTAGGATGTATGGTTTGGAGTCTGTGGCTTCTGTCTAAAAGACAGGAGGCTGAGCTGGAGGTGGTGGAGATGAAGATGGTGAGATTTTCATTGGGAGTGACAAGGATGGACAGGATTAGAAATGAGCAGATCAGAGGAACAGTGAAGGTGGAGCAGTTTGGAGATAAAGCCAGAAAGGCCAGGTTGAGATGGTTTGGACATGTGTTGAGGAGGAATAGTGGATAAAGAATGTTGGAGATGGAGCTGCTGGGCAGAAGGAGAAGAAGAAGACCTCAGAGAAGGTTTATGGATGTAGTGAAGGTGGACATGGAGATGGTTGGTGTAACAGTAGAGTATGATTCGCTGTGACGACCCCTAAAGGGAGCAGCCGAAAGAAGAAGAAGAGAACCGGTTCCTGCAGCACGAGCCACATGCTGTGTAGTTTGTGTAGATGGCAGAACTTGCTGAAATGTTAATATAATGTCAGACCTGACACCGGTCCAAACATCCCGACTAGTATGAGTTAATTGGTTTTCGCATATTTTTCCAATTATGATGCAGGAGTATTGAGCAGCTATAAAGTGACATTGTTGGTTTTTTGCAGAATTCTACAAGGATTAAGGTGAAGAAAACTATTTATGCCGCACGGTTCACGAGATACCGGTGACAAGGCAAACTAATGATGATGATCCACCTTTAAGCCACATGATCTACAAAAGATCTCCCCTCCAAGTGTCAGGTCTGGATGGCTTATGGTGTCTTGTCCACAATGCACAAAATTGGGGGAAAAGGATTTGTGTTATAAAGATGACATTTTTTGTTTTTCATTGGAACTCATGGATGGTTTTGTGTCTCAGGGCTCTTTGGATCTCCTCACCTGTCATAATTAGTTTTCTAGGTGAGCCTAGTTAAAGGAAAACTACTTGAAATGTGTACAGCAGTGCACAAGCTGGCCTTCCTATGTGGACAATCAGGCCCTTGCAGCTCATCCAGAATGCAGCGGTGCGGTTCGTCTTCAATGTCCCCAAATTATGCCATTTAACTCCTCTGCTGTGTTCCTTTCATGGGCTTCCTGTAGCTGAACATTGGATTCAGAACCCTGATGCTGACTTACAATGCCAAACATGGACCGACACCTCTGTACGTGATGGCAATGGTCAAAACCCGGCTTGACCCACCATTGCTCAAGACGCAAGGAAAACATGCATCCAGACTTTTTTTCTGTTCTGGCACCAAAATGGTGGAAGGAACTTCACCGGGGGGGGTCCGAGCAGCTGAGTCAGTCACTGTGTTTAAACGCAGACTGAAGACACATCTATTTCAGGAGTATTTAACTCTTAGATTCTCTTAGACAAAGATTCATTGTGAATCTTGTTAGTTCCCAATCCCAAATTTGTTTTTGACAGGATGTAAGTGTGAGGAATGTCTGGATTCTTGTCTCTGGACTAGTTAAGGATATTCTCTGAGTGAACAGCAAAGCACTTTTGTAAGTCGCTCTGGATAAGGGCGTCTGCTAAATGCCACGAATGTAAATGTGAATGTACAGTCTTGTTTACTGATGAGTACCGTGCAACCCTAGATGGTTCAGATGGATGGAGTAGTGCATGGTTGGTGGATGGCCACCACGTCCAAACAAGACCTGGTAGGCCCCTTTAGAGTCCCTAAAGGTGTGAGAATGACCTTGGCAAAGTATATAAACTTTCTGACTGACCACTTTCTTGCTGGGTCCAGAAAGAAAAGCCATGTCCTCCATAGCAAAATCATCTTCAAGGATGACAACTCACCATCTCATGATGCAAAGAATACCTCTGTGTCATTGGCTGCTATGGGAATAAAAGGTGAGAAACTCATGGTGTGGCCACCATCATCTCCTGAACTCAACTCTATTAAGATCCTTTGGAGGTTCCTCAAGCAAAAGATCTATGAGGGTGGAAGGCTGTTCACATCAGAACAGCAGCTCTGGGAGGCTTTTCTGTCATCATGCACAACATTCAAGCAGAAACTGTCTAGAAACTCAATGGCTGCAAGAACTGTGAAGGTGATTTCAAAGAAGGGGTCATTAACATTGAAACAGCTTTTGATTTCAGTAAATGTGACTCTTAATGCTGCAAATTCAACAAATTACATTTTTATAGAACAATTGCACATTATATTCATTATATTAAATTAAATTAAATTATCTGTAAATAATAAAGTCTTTTTTGACTGTTAATATTATATATGTTTATATTTTATATACAGTACTGATTATTTGACTTTTATTATTTAAAACATTTATATTTTATGTTCTGTACTGATTGAGATTTATTATTTATAATGTTTATATGGTACATACTGCACTGATTATTACTTATTATTATTATTAATGTTTATATTGTACATACTGCACTGATTATTACTTATTATTATTATTAATGTTTATATTGTATATACTGCACTGATTATTACTTATTATTAATGTTTATATTGTATATAGTGTACTGTTCATGACTTACTAATGTTCATATTTTATATATTGTACTATTCATGACTTATTTCTATTAATGTTTATATTGTACATACTCCACTGATTATGACTTAGTGTATTGATGGTCATTTTTATAATTTTTTATACTGTAATTATGATTTATTATTTACAATGTTTAATTATTTATACTGTACTGAATATGATTTATGTTTATATTGTTTATACTGTACTGATTATTATTTATTTATGTTTATATTGTTTATACTGTACTGATTATTATTTATTTATGTTTACATTGTTTATACTGTACTGATTATTATTTATTTATGTTTATATTGTTTATACTGTACTTATTGATCTATGTTTATATTGTTTATACTATTCTGATTATTATTTATTTATGTTTATATTGTTTATACTGTACTGATTATTATTTATTTATGTTTACATTGTTTATACTGTACTGATTATTATTGATCTATGTTTATATTGTTTATACTGTACTGATTATGATTTATATGTTTATATTGTTTATACTATTCTGATTATTATTTATTTATGTTTACATTGTTTATACTGTACTGATTATTAATTATTTATGTTTACATTGTTTATACTGTACTTATTGATTTATGTTTATATTGTTTATACTGTACTGATTATTAATTATTTATGTTTACATTGTTTATACTGTACTGATTATGATTTATGTTTATATTGTTTATACTGTACTGATTATTAATTATTTATGTTTACATTGTTTATACTGTACTGATTATGATTTATATTTATATTGTTTATACTGTACTTATTATGATTTATGTTTATATTGTTTATACTGTACTGATTGTTTTATATATGTTTATATTGTTTATACTGTACTGATTATTAATTATTTATGTTTACATTGTTTATACTGTACTGATTATTAATTATTTATGTTTATATTGTTTATACTGTACTGATTGTTTTATATATGTTTATATTGTTTATACTGTACTGATTATTAATTATGTTTATATTCTTTATTCTGTACTGATTATGATTTATGTTTATATTGTTTATTCTGTACTGATTATGATTTATTTATGTTTACATTGTTTATACTGTACTGATTTTGATTTATGTTCATATTGTTTATACTGTACTGATTTTGATTTATGTTTACATTGTTTATACTGTACTGATTATGATTTATGTTTATATTGTTTATACTGTACTGATTATTAATTATTTATGTTTACATTGTTTATACTGTACTGATTGATTTATGTTTATATTGTTTATACTGTACTGATTATTATTTATTTATGTTTACATTGTTTATACTGTACTGATTATTATTTATTTATGTTTACATTGTTTATACTGTACTGATTATGATTTGTTTATATTGTTTATTCTGTACTGATTATGATTTATGTTTATATTGTTTATACTGTACTGATTATGATTTATGTTTATATTGTTTATACTGTACTGATTATGATTTATTTATGTTTATATTGTTTATACTGCACTTATTATCATTTATTTATCAAGTTTATATTGATTTATTTATGTTTATAAACTCCTAAAGGATGATCTCCTGGGACAGTGCAGCCCACACTGGTTTGACTGGTTTCACTGGGAGCAGTGGAGAGGAGTGGCTGCAGTGTGGAGTGTCGGACTGTAGTTGGCGGTGTGTTTGGTAGGACAGCGGTGCTGTGTGGTGTAAAGTGGGGTAAAACGGGGTAAAGTGGGGTAATTGGATGTCCCGGTTCCTCCCGCGGCTCCTGGCCGCTGCTGCTGCCCGCAGACCAGCGAACCCTCGCCGCTCCATCGTCGACCTTTCCTACTCCTCACACTTCATGGACTTTACAGGCTCGTCCATTCCGAGCTCCATGAAGAAGCTGACGGTCACGAAACTGAGCCCCAGCTTCAGGGAGGCCGTGTCTCTGCAGACGATTCCCGTTCCGACCCCGGGGGACCGAGAGCTGCTCGTCCGAAACCGGTGAGCCTGCGGCGGCGTGGCTCAGCGGGCAGTCGGTGTCGCAGAACACGGATCAGCGGGGGTGAAAGGGGTTTGGGGCGGTTATAACCGCACAGACGTGGTGAACGATGGTGTCGGGTGGTGCTTAGACGTTTTAAAGACTGTAGATGTTCAGTAAACGTGTAAAAACATACGCTTTGCGCTCTTACAGGAACCAGGCTCTTCCTGGTTTTCACAGGCCTAGTCCCGCCCTACCACGATGCTGATTGGCTGGTCGTCCGCGTTCTGTGCTGGGATTGGTTAAGAGTTTATTTTAAAACGCAGTGATTGGTCAGGCCTGCATACAGGTGTAAACGCACCTGTGTGTGTGTGTGTGTGTGTGTGTGTGGGGGAGGGGTATACATGACTATATTAAATGATGTAATTATTAAATTATGATTGGTGTAGAAACACAGTACTACAGTACAGTGATATACATATATACAGGTGTGTTAAAAATATGCAACCATTACTCATTAAAAATACTCGTATTCAGATACAACAACCTCATAATAATCTCTTTCAAAGTAGTCCCATTGGGCTGCCACACATCTCCCAATGGTTCTGCCGCGGTAACCTCTCTTGCTGGAATCTGCACCCTTTCAGGGGGATTTTCAGCTTTGGGGAAAAGCTGGAAGTCACTCAGTGCCATGTGGAGAGAGTAGGGAGCCTGACGAAGCACAGGTGTGCGTTTGGTCAGGACACTCTGAAAAAAGGGCAGTGCATAATCGTGATTGAGCTGCCAACTGCCCACAAGTCTGGCTGTTTTTGGACCATTTCCACTTGGGAATCACAGCGTTCCACAATTTAATGTAGTAGCGCTGTTCAAGTTTTTCTGTCATTTTGTCAAAATGAAAATCTGATGGCACTCACGCTTCATCACTCCTCTGCGTTTTGCCGGCAAATGACCACTTCTTTGGGTACGAGAATAATCGAGCACGTGCATTAGGATCGCGTATGTACCTGCACCAAGCCATGTCTCCCTAGCTTCATTTGTTTGCACACATAAAATTATGCTTGGATATTTTTTAAACAGACCTTGTATCAATATTACTAGAACTTCAGTCTGACGTGTTGTTTTTTTGCCTGTCTTTAGGTATGTTGGCATAAATGCATCAGATATCAACTACTCGGCCGGACGGTATGACCCCTCTGTGACCCCTCCTTTTGACATCGGATTTGAGGGCGTGGGGGAGGTGGTGGGTTTAGGTTTGAGTGCCAGTTCCACCTTCACCGTGGGCGACACTGTGGCATATCTAAGCAACGGCGCTTTTGCAGAGTACACAGTCATTCCTGCCAAGAAGGCAATACCTGTGCCAGAGGCTCGGCCAGAGCTCCTAGCACTGCTGGTTAGTGGCGCGACAGCCCACATCGCTCTGCGGCGCTTGGGGGAACTGGTCAGTGGAGAAACAGTGCTGGTGACTGCAGCGGCTGGTGGAACCGGGCAGTTTGCCGTTCAGTTTGCTAAAAAGGCTGGCTGCCATGTTGTGGGGACGTGTTCTTCCATAGAAAAGGCGGGATTCCTAAAAACCATTGGCTGTGACCGACCAATCAACTACAAGACAGAGGATTTAGCTGCCACTTTACGCAAGGAGTATCCTCAAGGTGTAGATGTAGTGTATGAATCAGTAGGGGGCAGTGTTTTCGACCTTGCAGTCAACAGCCTGGCCACCAGGGGTAGACTGCTGGTCATTGGCTTTATCTCTGGCTATCAAAGTGCCTCTGGCCTGCAGCCAGTGAAAGGTGCCACTCTCCCCGCCAAGCTCCTGCAGAGATCTGCCAGCATCCGTGGCTTCTTCCTGCCCCACTTCACTTCTGACTACAGTGAGTCACTGCGAAGCATGCAAGAGCAGCTGGCTGCTGGCAGGCTGATATGTGAGATGGACTTTGGTGAGCGAGACGTGGGCGGACGCTTTGTGGGGCTGGAGTCTGTCTACAGAGCCGTGGAGTACATGTACGCTGGGAGGAATCTCGGCAAGGTGGTGGTGGAGCTGCAGCCACAAAATAACAGCAAACTGTAATCAAACCAAATAATGAAATATAGTATCGACAGCAGTTAGAATCACATATTTGCTTTTGTCTGAAAAGAAAAATTGAATGAATTATTTGTAAATATTAATTAATAAAAACCTTATTTTTGAACTTATTTTTGTCTGTGATGTTTTTCGTAAGGAGTTTTATTAATGCTTACAAAAATAAGTTGCATGTAGTACATACGGTTGCCTTGTCACCCATAAAGCACTTTAACACTATATATTTCACTGGGAAGTTATAAGCAGTGTTTCACACCATCACATAAACACACACACACACACACACACACACACATATATATATATATATATATAGATGACCTCAACCACTGTCTTTTTGCATCCTTGCTGCACAGCTAACACGCATGGAGGAAAGCACTGGCTAACAGACGCCTGTGCCGACCAGCATCAAATTGATGAGTGCGCCCTCTTCCCAGTCCAATTTCAGCTCTCCCTCTGACTCCAGCTGCCAATGGCAAGCTGCATGACCCTGAATTTGCTTTAGAACGCTGAGGCTTTCAGAGCCAGAATATTGAATTTAATA
>CM067502.1:3151389-3218889 GCA_034509495.1 Acestrorhynchus altus | reverse complement strand
CTGCCAAATCAGATATATCAGTTCATACACACACCAGATCAGATATATCAGATCATACACACACCAGATCAGATATATCAGTTCATACATACACCAGATCAGATATATCAGTTCATACACACACCAAATCAGATATATCAGTTCATACACACACCAGATCAGATATATCAGTTCATACACACACCAGATCAGATATCAGTTCATACACACACCAATCAGATATATCAGTTCATACACACACCAGATCAGATACATCAGTTCATACACACACCAAATCAGATATATCAGTTGATACACACACCAGATCAGATATATCAGTTCATACACACACCAAATCAGATATATCATTCAGGATCAAATAGGATAATTCACAGCAAAAACAGAACAGCACATTTTGTCTGAAATGTTGTCTTCCACTAGTTTACAATCAACATTTTATAGAGCACCTAGAATTAAAAAAAAATTGTATTCATGCCAATTCTTATTCCCTTTCACCAACCCTGTAAAGAAATCTGTACCTTTGAAGCTCAATTTTACCCCCATTCTCAAACACAGTGAACACAACGGGTGGGCTTTCTCTTTAAAGCTGTACAGAATGAGCTTTCAGTACTGTATGTGCGTGTGTGTGTGTGTGTGTGTGTTGTGTGTGTGTGTGTGTGTGTGTGTGTGTGTGTGTGTGTATGTGTGTGTGTGTGTTCAGCCTCCTGCTGTAGGTGAGGTGTAAGGTGGGCAGGAAGCAGACGGCTATGGAGGAGAGTTTATGGCATCTGTCACGTCATGTGGGAGTCTGGACGTTTCTCCGGCCAGGGGGGAGGTCAGGTACACACTGAAGACGTCTACACCCTGACACTGCTCGTGAAACACACACAGACACACACACACACACACACACACACACACACACACACACACACACACACACACTTTAATGTATTTAATTTCTTCCTACTGTCAGGACTTGTTTTCCTTTTCTCCTCTTTTTCATGACTTACCAGGGGTCATGTGACAGGGGCAAGGTCAACAAACAAACAAACAAACAAAAAAAATAAGTAGCAGGACAGTGTGTGAAGGTTTCTTTTCCTGTCCTTTACCCCCCACACAGCCCTCTCTCTTTCTCTCACACATCTACACACACACACACACACACACACACACTCAGCATGTCCCTTCAACAGGAATATGTTGTCTTTAGCTGTCAGCAGCACACGTACACACACACACAGCCTCACAGACACAACTATTCTATTGAAAATGATTTGATTTACATAAAATATGTGTATGTGGTCACTCTGTTCGGAATACATTAGGAAGTCTGGCCGACTCAATGTCCAGAAGCTGCAGGAGGAATAAAAAAACACTGTCACTGGATAGAAATGTAATGCTTGTGTAAAGTGTGTGTGTGTTTGTGTTTGTGTGTGTTTGTGTGTGTGTGTGTTTGTGTTTGTGTGTGTTTGTGTGTGTGTGTGTTTGTGTTTGTGTGTGTGTGTGTGTGTGTGTGTGTGTGTGTGTGTGTGTGTGTGTGTGTGTGTGTGTGTGTTCCTTCAGGCGTTTTCCTGGCAGCTAAACCTAGTGGAATCACAGGCTGTTAGCAGTCCCCTCCAGGGCTGATCTCTCCCACTCACTGTTAAACTGCAGACCCCCAACCTCCCCAACCCGCCATTCACCTGTAATCGGCAGCCCCGACTCTGCCCTTCCTCACCTCACTGCTGACTCACCTCAGTTTCTGTCAAACACACACCTGTGCACTGAAATCCGTGTGTGCTGCTTCTCCTTCTGCACAGACCTTTCTATCAATTATGTTTTTTTCTTGAGGAAAACCTTTATTTCTGCTTGTTGGTTTGGGCAGCAATAGTGACAACTCACAACATTACCTCTAAGAACCTGAGCTTCGCACTTTGCGGGCAGTTACACTCTGTTTTCAAGTTTTCTGGTCTTCAAAACTCAGCATCAGAGTAACCTACAGACACGATACACAGATCATAGCAAACTACACCACATCTAACCGTGGTCCCGTCATTGAGTGATGAGCGATCAGTGAGTAATCCAGCTCTGCTCCACCTGAATTTAATCCCAGTTTAAATGCCAAAGCAGCCATCAGGGGGTGATGGGGAGGGGGGTTGCTGATGATGTCATTGCTCCAGATATTGAGTTATAGAGGAAAATGAGAATGAAGGGGTTGTTTGCCCTTTCTTTGCTCACACAGTGTTCAAATTTAAAAGTATAAAAGTCCAGAGAAGGGATAAAACGGATACATACATAAATAATTAATAATAAAGGACAATATTCTCATTTTATTTGGATCACTTGAGTATTTTCTATGCCATGAACTGGCAGGACATGACTGAAGTGCCCTTGATCAGGGAGCTGCTCCCCAGTGGCTGTGATTAGGGCTGTGGATGTTTGTGCATGTTTTCATTTGTTACATTTACTTTATCACTTCTATTCCTAATAGTGTTGGTGTGCAGTACAATCGGGACGTGCCCAGGCTATCCAGTTCTGATGACTAACCAGGTCTTAACTGGCTGATTGGTTGCGATTGTATTCCAGGTGGTTAACAGAGGGCTGCTAAGACAATCTTGTTATTCCAGGTGGTTAATGTGTTATAAATGGATTCTAGGGTGTGGCTAATTGGTCGCTATGGTTTCCCAGGTGCTTAACAGGGTGTTGCTAAGGTAGATCCCATGTAGGACAGTGAAGGGACACATTGAATCATGTGTGTGTGTTGTGTACAGGGTAGAGAAAGGTTGTGTGGATTAAGGCCCCTTGGGGTTCTCAGATCAAACCCCATCTGAAACTCCAAATCTTAGTGTAATGACGGTGTTTCCCTTACATTGACTATGTGATGTGTTGCACAACAGTGCACCCCAGTACATGGAAGAGTGTGTTGGAGGTTTGGTTTAAAGTGATAAATCAGGCTGTAGACACAATACAATAAACTCACTCCTGAGTAGGTCATGCCATTAGTGTTGCGTGGTGTGTGTGTGTGTGTGTGTGTGTGTGTGTGTGTGTGTGTGTGTGTGTGTGTGTGTGTGACATCATGCTGAGAGCACTCTTGATGAAGTAAAGGTTGTCTTTATTAGAGTCATTAATATTCATGAGGATGGTAATTTGGACACAGCAAAGGTCTCTGTAACCTTTCCTTGCACTTTTTTATCCTCTGAAGGAAATTACAGTTTGACAGTGTCTTCATTAATTATAACTCCGTTTCTCCATCCATCACCAGCACAGAGACAGTTCGACTGTGAGTGTTTATACATGCAAAATATCCATCCATCCATCCATCCATCCATCCAGCTAGCTAGCTAGCTAGCTACCTACCTACCTACCTAACTACCTACCTACACACACACACACACACACACACACACACACACACAGTGCATCTGGAAAGTATTCACAGCGCTTCACTTTTTCCACATTTTGTTATGTTACAGCTACAGTTTTTGCTCTTTGTTGAAGCTCGTTTGGCTGCAATTACAGCCTCAAGTCTTTTTGAGTTTGATGATACAGGTTTGGCTCCTCTTTTTGAGAAGGTTCTCCCATTCTTCTTTGCAGAACCTCTCAAGCTCCATCAGATTGGATGGGGAGCTTTGATGCACAGACATTGTTAGATATCTCCAGAGACGTTCAATCAGGTTCAAGTCTGGGCTCTGGCTGGGTCACTCAAGGACATTCACAGAGTTGTCCTGAAGACACTCCTTTGTCATATTGGCTGAGCTGAGGGTCGTTGTCCTGTTGGAAGGACTGAGGTCTGAGGTCGAGATGGAGCAGGTTATCATCATGGATATCTCTGTATGTCACAGCAGTCGTCTTTCCCTCGACCCTAACTGGTCTCCCAGTTCATGCTGCAGAAAAACATCCCCACAGGATGCTGCCACCACCATACTTCACAGTAGGAATGGTGTTGGCGAGGTGATGAGCAGAGCCTTGTTTCCTCCAGACATGATGTTTGGCATTCAGTCCAAAAAGTTCAATAATTTTGTTTCTCAAAATTATGACTTCTTATGACTATGTCTTTAGGTGTTTTTTTTAGGTGTCTTTTTCCTTTAGGTGTCTTTTAGCAAACTGTCATGTGTGTCTTTTACTGAGGAGTGGCTTCTGTCTGGCCACTCTACCATACAGACCTGATTGGTGGAGTGCTGCAGAAGTGGTTGTCCTTCTGGAAGGTTCTCTTCTCTCCACAGAGCAACACTGGAGCTCTCTCAGAGTGACCAATGGGTTCGTGGTCACCTCCCTGCCTAAGACCCTCCTACCACAATCACTCAGCTTGCCCTGGTGGCCAGCTCTATGAAGAGTTCTGGTGGTTCCAGACTTCTTCCATTTACGGTTGATGGAGGCCACTGTGCTCATTGGGACAATCCTGTCTCTGAGGTCTACAGACAGTTCCTTAGACTTCATGTCTAGGTTTTTGCTCTGACCTGCACTGTCTCCTATGAGACCTTATATAAACAGGTGTGTCTTTCCAAATCATGTCCAATCAACTGAATTGACCACAGGTGTCCAATCAGGCTGTAGAAACATCTGAAGGACGATCAGTGGAAGCAAGACCTCAATTCTGAGTGTCATGGCAAAGGCTGTGAATCCTTATGTACACGTTTTGGGTTTATATTTTTAATATAATGTCATTTCGGGGTACTCTGTGACAAAAATATTTAATCCATTTTGGAACAAATCTGTAACTTAACAAAATGTGCAAAAGGTGAAGATCTGTGAAGAGAAAAGCACCCAGATGACAGGCTGCACTGAGAGGGTTAAACAGAAGAACTGTAGGCTAAATTCTTTAGGATGACATCATAGTTTGAGGTACTTTTATTCCCCAGAACATAGTATTTATAGGAGACACATACTAGATATTACTGTTTATAGAGACCCTAGAGCACTCTCTTAAAGATGAAGATGATATATAAATATTTGAATGTTTATTTGTACCTACATTTTCTTGGCACATTTCGATTAGAAAAGGATATTTATAATAATAAGTTCTTCAAAATATTTGACAGTTGTCCAAACAAAATAAAGACTCATCCTGAATATCCTTTATTCTTTTGTTATTTATGTATCTATCAGTATCATCCCTTCTCATCTCCCTCTAGAACTCAAACTCAGCCCCGCCCCCTCTCTCTGATCAGTCAGAGTCTGTATGCAGGTTGAGCATCAGCCCCGCCCCCTCTCTCTGATCAGTCAGAGTCTGTTTGCAGGTTGAGCATCAGCCCCGCCCCCTCTCTCTGATCAGTCAGAGTCTGTATGCAGGTTGATCATGTACACGTGGACAGAGCAGTAAACATGCACTGGAAGCTCTTTCATAATTTACAGTTTCCATTTAATAACGTGCCGTGAAGAAACTTACGATGATGTAAGTTGCCATGATTTGGACCGGCAAGCAAAAGGGAAGAGATTTAACTTTTTTCACAATCATCTTTACAGCCACCTGCAATCATTTTATGGCAGTTTCGAGACACCGAGCAGGACTGGCAGTGGCCCAGTTGTCATTAATGTTGGTCACTGGTCTGTTCCGGTCCTTAGTATCTCATTTAAGTTCACTTGGGAGCTGTGTCCCTAAAGGAGGACCACTTTAATCACCTCTGGTACCTGCATGCACGCGCGCATGCACACACACACACACACACACACACGATTATGTGTGCTCAGGGAGAGACTGTAATTAGTCTGTAGAGAGTAGAGTGCAGCAAACCTAACACAGTTTAGTCCCTCACACTTCCCATTAAGACTCAGTACAGGATTATGGTTATAGCCACTAAAAATACCAAATACCAGTGAAAAATACCAGTGGAGACTTGCAAAAAGCTACTCAGCCACTATTGGAAGCATTTGATTGGTATAATAGCCAGTAAATGCTTTTCTATTGATTATTGAGAAGGGTATGAATAATTGTGGACATGCCACTTCATCCTTCCTTTATGATGCTTTTCCAGGCTTTTCAGCTGCTGTTTGATTTGGGGGGTCACTCCCTTCAGTCTCCTCTTTAGCAGGTAAAACGCAGCTCTATAGGGTTTAAGTTTGGAGACTGACCAGGCCCTGATGACCTCCTGTGTGTTTGGGTCATTATCTTGCTGCATGATGAAGGTCTCCCAATCAGCTGCGTCTTACTTTAAATGTTTCTGTAGACGTCTGACTTCATTGTACTGCTGCCATCATGCGTCACATCATCAATGAAGATTAACGAGCCTGTCCCCGAAGAAGCCATGCAAGCCTAAGCCATCATGCTACCTCCACTGTGTTTCACAGATAAGCTTGTTTGGGATCATGAGCAGATCCTTACTTTCTCCAAACATTAGCGGTTCCATCAAATTGGTTAAGGTTCATCTTTGCCTCATCGGTCCAGAAAACTTGGTCTTACTGTTCTTCTTGCTAATTGGTGGTTTGCATCTGTGCTTTTGTTCATGAAGACTTCTGCGGACAGTAGATTTGGACTCCTGTCCAAAAGTTATTTCCTATTGATCTATTAATGCTGAATTATTTATAGTGTGTGCAGAGCAGTCACAGGGTTCGAACCATGAAAAAAAACAAACTAAAATGATCGAGATACATGGTTTTCATTGGACAGCAGTGATAAAAAATTTAACTGGTAAGAATTTAGTCTTAATATTGACAGAAAAACAAGGAGAAAGTCTGATTAACTGAACAGGTTTATCTGTGCTCCCAGGTTGGCTCTGGGCTGAAGGCCGATCACTGTAGACCCTTTATTCCAGGCGTCTCCCTTTAACCCTCTGAACTCCTGCAGGTGTCTCAGTGGGAACGATTCTCTGCTCCTTTCATCTCTCTTTCACTTTCTTTCTTTCTTCCTGTCACCCATCTGTCTCACACTCCTTTCTTTCCTTCCCTCCCCCCCTTCCCCTCTTTCTCCTCCTCCTCTTCCTCCTCCTCCTCCTCCTATACCTATCTGTCTATAGCTGTGCAGATGCTGCTGGTGTGTTTCTGCAGGGGATTGTGGGTAACTATGGGAGTTTGACACACTGCCATTGTCGCTCCGGCTCAGCCTTAACAATACTCACACTGACAGCTTATTCACATCACACACACCCGCAGAGACACTGCCATCATCCTCCTCATCTGTGTGTGTGTGTGTGTGTGTGTGTGTGTGTGTCTGTGTGTGTTTGAGGGGTTCCTGGGGAGCCTTTGCTTTCTGATCTGAGCTGTGGCCAGGTGCTGTGTGTGTGTGTGTGTGTGTGTGTGTGTGTGTGTGTGTGAGAGAGAGAGAGAGTGAGAGAGAGAGATGTGTGTCTATTGTGTGAGAAAAATGGACAATGTAATGCTGTGTGCCTGGTGTCCCTCAGGCCTCACTACATCTTCAGATATTCTTCCAAACAGTCCAAATCCTGTAGTCAGATACAGACAAAACTGAAAACTGAACACGGCGAGAACTTAAACCAGTGAGAACTTAAACCAGTGAGAACTTAAACCAGTGAGAACTTAAACCAGTGAGAACTTAAACCCACTTTCCTATATTATGATTATAATCGGTGATGGACTGACCATCGGAAGAACCAAGAAAAAAACCCAGTGGGCGGCTATGAAAGTGGGCCATTGAAACAGTGAAGGGTCACCAATACCACATTGAAATGGAGCACAACCCTCCCCCAAAAAACTAGAGGGCCGGACGATATAAAAATCCAGATCTGAATCAAGAGGTCAGTCCAGCCCTGGTTAGGTCTCATTTCAAGCTTGACTAAATTACTGTTCATACAGTAAACACCAACCACGGTGATGGGGAAGACCACTGACATGGCAGTTGTCCATCACTGACACATGGAAAGTTGTGTGGAAGGGGAAAACGTGGTAGGAAAAGGTAAGCAGGGAGAACTGTCCAGGAAAGTTCAACAACTTTGGACAGCATCCCAAGTAGTGGACGACGACTGTTATCAGTGTATCAACAGCCCCCACACACAGACATCTCCAGGTAAGGGGCTACAACTGCCACAATTCTAATATCAAGCCAATCTTGAGCCACTAAGAGAGACAAAGTCACTTCTTACACTAAGAAGAAAAGCCAAATCCAAAAATGGTTTGATCAAAAGGGACCCCCTTCTTTTCTCCTTCTATCAGGCAGCAAGTGGTTGGTGGTTGGGGAACCAGCCTTGTGACTGCAAAGTTGCTGGTTCGATTCCCTGAACTGGTAGGACATGACTGAACTGCCCTGAGCAAGGCACTTGACACCCTACTGCTCCGGGCACGTGTGCTCACTTCCCCCCTAGTGTATGAATTCACGCGTGTGTGTGTGTGTGTGTGTGTGTGTGTGTGTGTGTGTTAAATGCAGAACACAACAGTTCTGGTTGTGTTCGGGGGAAAACTGAAACACAGTCCACCAAAACAGACATTTTATGAGCTTCAAATTTATTGAAAAGCACTGGTAGCAAAGTTTCACTGAACAAAGGGTCAGAGTGATTTTGAGTGTCCCTCACTGACCACGCTTTCAGTCAGAGATGTTTCAGGTCATGCAGAACTAACCAAAGATCCTCATCTGAGTTAGGAAGCTTAACAAAACACGCAGGAACCAAAACAAAAGCTGTAATATTTCTACAAGACCAGTGATTTGCATTGGTACTAGATAGGTTTAAAGAAAATCCAGTATGGCTTTTTTTTGGAGAAGGTCTAGCTAATGTACAGTCATGAACCTGTTGGTAGTGACCTTTAAGAAATGGAAAGTAAAACGAACATATAATGTAAAGACATCTGTGACCGTACTGGAACTACTTTTGCTTTTCAAAAAATATTTAGTTAAAATAAAAAACAGAACAAAAACAAACCCAGTAGCCTCAAACATTTCCTACAGTTCTCCAATCAGAGCCCAGAGTAGCCAGCTCTAGCTCCTGAGCGAGTGGGCAATCGGACCGAACAAGCAAAAGGAGGACCCCCAGCCTGCCTCCTTCATTCCTGAGCATCTTGGTTAAGGCTGATGTGTGAATATGTTATTGTACCCTCGCTCGGTTGGTCAGCCACTTCCTCAGACTCCACCCCTTCACTCTGCGTGTACACAGCCCCCTCTAGCTGCAGGGTTGAGTCGTCCAGCTCCGTTACGATATAATGCGTCCCCTCGTCATTCACAATGACCTGTGTTATCCCCTCCTTCATCATCAACTGGCTGGCAGCGAACTGCAGCACCTCCTGCACCACCCCTTCGGGCGTGTCCTCATGGGTATGGCCTACCACCTGCGTAACTACGCCCACTGACTCTTCCCCCTCGTGTTTAACACTTTCTATAACCTCCCCATACACCTGGACCTCCTCGTGCTCCTCCACTTGGCTGTTGTCCTGATGCTCGGTGGTGATGATTTCCGTCTCTCCATTGCCACTATGCTGTCCTATCTCCGATACCGCGCAGAGTAGGGCATCCAGCGCAGTGGAGGACTCGGACAGCACCTGGCTGACCCCAGCCTGCTCCTGGCCGCTCTGACCCTCCTCTTGGCCCTCTACCAGCAGGTACTGTGTTGCTACCTCAGGCAGAGCACTCTCGGATGGCGCCACCTTATGGCAAGGGATGACCTGCCCGTCCTCAGTGATGTGCAGCACTTGCGCCACCTGTAGCTGCGTGTGCGTGTGCGCCATGGCCAGAGTGTGCAGCGTGGCGGCAGCGGACTCCTCCAGCTCCTGGTCCATAGTGCCTCCTTCACCGTAGCCCTGAATGATGATGACCTGCTGCAGCGCCTCTGAGCCCAGCCTCCCCTCATCCGGCGCAAACGCAGTTTCAGTCTCCACATACGATGCTCCCTGACCCTTCAGCCGGCACTCAAAGGACTTGGACACGATTCCTGCCAAACACACACACACACACACAGGATTTACAGTCAAGTAATAAACTAATAACTCAATCATTTTCTTGAAACACTCTTTATATCGTGAAAGCGATTGTGGAGCAAATGCTCTGATGACATAAAGAAAAGGGATCATTGTCTCATGACGGTTTCAAAAGCTTGCACAGAAGACAGAAGTAGAAATGGCTTCGACCCAAAAGTCCCAGTTTGGATTAAGGATGAATCAAGCAGAGAGGCTTTAACCAGACAGTGGAGAAACTGGGAGAGTTCGGGAACTGAAAGGCAGAAAATCTTGTAGCAACATTTTTTAAGGTGGAATTTCTTTTGGATACTGACTTCTACAAATTCACCTACTTTCCCTTTAATTCAACTTTCACTCCGGCCCTCCACTGAAGGAGGAACGGGTTCCATTCTGGTGTGCAAACTTAATTTGGAAGCGTTTTTCCAGCAACAAAAACAGATTCCAGAACCTGAGAAGTTCATTCGCAGCTCTAACCATTGCAGGTGTGTCTAGTTGTCCAGGAGCAATGACATCCCATTTGTCTCGTATTACGTAGCCTTTACGTCATCCAACCTTAGTTCAACTAAAACTGGTGTTAACGTGGCGTGGTTCACTGAAAAACACCATGGTTCTTATCTGAACGGAACCAGTTCAAGAACCAGAGTTTTTGTGGTGGAAAAGCGCCTTGTGGGACACTTTGAAAAGTGCACTTAGTCTGAAATGGTCTGATGTCTTTGGCCCAACAGGAACCCATTCATCTAACTGTCCTCCAGCAAAGATGAAATCTGCAATAACTACAGTGTCTCTGTTTTGAGCAGAATTGATTTCTGTTTGATCATTTAAAGAGAACAATTAGTCTCTTTTCTACGTTCATTTATCATTTTATAGAGCTGTTCTGTCCAAGACAGGCTTATTTCTGCACCATCAGTGTGTGTGTCTGTGTGTATATTGTAAGAAGAGAGAGCTTGAGAGAAAGCGATGAGAGAGAGAGAGAGAGAGAGAGAGAGAGAGAGAGAGAGAGAGAGAGCATAAGCTACATACTGTTAACCAAATATTGTGGTGAGATCATCAAAACCTAGGACATTACACATATATGCCCAGTGCCTTGTGGGTAATGATTCAGATCTGTAGTTACTCAGAAGATACAAAAGAAAAATGTGTAATTTGGCCCAAAACAAAGTGTGTGTGTGCTCTAAAGGTGCACATTTAGATTTTACACACTAGTGAACTTACTCTAGTGAGCACACATGCCCGGAGCAATGGGTAACCCTACCCATGGGAGACAGCTGGACAGTTAATTGGCACGACCTGCCAGTTCAGGGAATCAAACCAGCAACCTTCCAGTCACGAGGCTGGTTCCCCAAACACCAGGCCACGTCTGCCCCACACTGAAGCCTGCACTTCAGTACTGCTGCTGATGCTGTGCAATAATATCAATACGTAATTACACACGTTAATTACATGCTTAATTACACAGTAAGTGAAATGACATGCCCACAGTGTCTAAACCGCCCCCTGAAGTGCACAGGTGTTCATACCCGGCTCATGTAACAGGAGAGTGTGAAACAGTCATAAGCACACAAGCCTAAGGTCAACTGTGTTTGACCCGTAGTCATAATGTTTTGGCGCTTCAGTGTTAAAGGTGTGAATATATGTCGTGCAAATTTGCCATCAGTGAGCAGAAACGACCATCAGGGTTTACTGTAAACATCATATCAGTGTTACAGCCAAGCTCGGTGCCAGCTCGGAGAGCAGGAGACGAGAGATAAGTGTGTGTGTGTGTGTGTGTGTGTGTGTGTGTGTGTGTGTGTGTGTGTGTGTGTGTGTGTGTGTGTGTGTGTGTGTGTGTGAACACACTGCCTGTCTCACTATAGGCCTTTAAACCTGAGAGTTGTCAATCACACTGACTGACAGTCAGCACCACGGAAACTGTAATAAATCAGGTTTCCAGATAAGAACATCAACACCAGACACACACACATACACACACACACACACACACACACACACACACACACACACACACACACACACACACACACACACACACACAGCAGATTTCCATAGGCCACTTGAGTGCTGTCAGTCAGTCGGAGTGGCAGCTCATACACACTTCCTGGGGGTGGGGGGTTGAGAAGGGGGTCGGAGGAGAACATCATTGGATACTTAAAGAATGTAAAGCTGATAATGGAAATGGACTAGAATTTCGGTTCTGGTGTTGGAATCTACTGCCAGAGAGATTAATACACACACACACACACACACACACACACACACACACACACACACACACTCTGTTTTCATACTTCCCTCAGTATTGTTAAATGTTTATTTCCAGTATACACACAGACACACGACATGGACAAAAGTAATGGGACACCTGCTCATTCATAGTTTCTTCTGACATCAAGGTTTTGGAGCATCGCTGCGAGGGTCTGATTGCATTTAGTGACAGGAGCATTAGTAAGGTCAGCGTTTTGGATGATCAACACCTCCAATCCTAACTTCTCAACCCAAATGTACTGGATGGAGCTCTATCGTTGCTCCATCGTGGGTCACTGAGATACTGGTGAGTCATAGAACCATTTTAAAAGGATCATATAAGAGCATATCAAAGCCTTTATCTACACACATAATGATTTAAGCATCCTAATGGTTATTTGGATCATCATGGTTTGATATAGAAACACTGCTTTTACTAGTAAACGCATGAAGATCCTTTAAAGATTGGACCCAAATCTCTCTCTCCACACACACACACACACACACACACAGGTTCCTATCCTTCCTTTTCACAGCTCTTTTTTCTTTTTCCCCACACACATCACAAATGATTTCATGCTTTGTGTGTGTGTGTGTGTGTGTGTGTGTGTGTGTGTGTGTGTGTGGAAGGGGGGTATCTAACCCTTTTAGTGCTAATTTACCATTTTAGGTTTAATCTTTCTCAGAATGGCTTTTCTCTTTCCCCAGAGATTCATTATGTACAGCCAGGGGGTCTGAAATGAAAAGAGGCGAATAGAGTGTGGAGAGAAACAGCAGCCTGTAATTATAGAACTACAAAGTGGTCCTGAATGGACAGCAGAGCTTTGAAAATGCAAAAAAAAGGAGGTGGACTTGACCAGTGTGTCTGACCAGTGTATAATTCTCAATTTTCACTAAACTGTAAAATAGTAATGACATACCAGCGACTTATCGATCCGAATATCTCTCCATCAGACGCAGTAGAGCTGTTTAAGATGAACTGATTCTCCACTACATACCTTCTGATCAACTTCAGACAGAGTGTTTAGGAATGCAACTCTGTGACTGGAAGGTTGCCGGTTTGATTCCCCGAACAGGCAGGGCATGACTGAAGTGTATTTATATAGTACCTTTCACACACAGTGGCAATTCAAAGTGCTTTACATTAAAAATGCAAGCATTAATACGTCCCTGAAGGCTTTTTTCAAGGCACTTAACTCCCCAGCAGCTCGCCAGGCACCACGATTAGGACTGCCCACCACTCCGGGCATGCGTGCTCACTGCCCCCTAGTGTGTGACTTGACTATATGCATGTTTTACGTTTAAACACAAACCTGCGACATAAAAAACTTGGCCCACAGTATAACTATCAGACGTACCTTAAAATAATGAAGCTGTTCTTCCAAGCTGGGTGAAGTACTTCCACTATGTTCATCGCCGTTTCTGCCCTAATCTTCATACTGACTGTTGAAGGTGTTGAAACCATCAGTATGAAGATTAGAGATCGACTAAGCTGCAAGTATTCCACCCATCTTGAAAGAGCAACCTAATTATTTTTGGGAATCGTGATTGCAGAGTCCGTCCTAAAGCTAGAAAATCGTATCAGCACTGCAGTACCTGCAAGATCGTATCTCCCATTATGAGCGTCACGATCACGCAGGTCACAGGGAGCTGGCTTCCTCCTAGTTCCCAGAATTCAGAAGGCTTCAGCAAAGGAAGAGCCTCTTACGAAGCCCCCCAGCTGTGGAATGACCTTCCAGATAATGTTCGGGTTCATAAAGGCTGCAGATGTAGGGGTTCTAGACTGCAGGGAATTATGGTATGTTGGGATGTTCACTCGCGTGTGTGACGATGGAGCAGCTGGTGAAGGCTGACTTTGGGTTCACCTGCCACCCCTTTCACATGGACTGTCCACCTTCCTACACCGGGACTCATTCCCTTCCTTGACTCGTTGCCCACCTGCCATCACTGATTATATAGACCCCAATTATCTGCTACTGTTAAGACCACCATCAAACTAGCATTACTCCAGTGCAACCAACAGACATGTGGTGGTCCAGTGTCCCATTATCAATAATCTATAAGCAGTTTGACCAGTGGAGGACGGGTCATGAGCCTCCTTCCTCCCAAGGTTTTCGTCCTTTAGCTTGCTGACCAGGGGGGTTGTGTTCCTTCCTGTTCCTTTACGTTTCATGTGTTGATCATTCCCGTGAAGCTGTTTGGTGACAGTTGTGAAAAAGTGCTGTCCACATACATTTGATTTAGAAGCCATAGCGCCCCCTACGTGTCTATTATAGGAACATAATAGACCCATGAGGTCTATAAACAGGGTCCAAGCACCTAAGAGGTCCATGAAGTACAGCAAGGGGTCTGCAAATCTTTTCCTCGTCCAAAATAAATGTCGTCAGCAAAAAGAAACAAGTGGGTGGACGTTCATGATGTTGCTGAGTAGTTACTGTAATAACCCAGGTTGTTGCTATGGTATCATGGGTGGTTGATAGGAACTGCAATATGCAATGACTAATAAACCTGTGGGAAAATCAGCAGTGAAAACAGACATTTTCACATCACTATGAGCAGTCTGACCTGATCATCACGGTAGCTGTGAATTCAGCCCCTTTTCTACATAACCACGAACAATCCACAGCAGGAATCTCTCTCTCTCTCTCTCTCTCTCTTTCTCTCTCTCTCTCTCTCTCTGTCTCTCTCTCTCTCTCTCTCTCTCTCTCTCGCTCTCTCTCTGCTCGCTCTCTCTCTCTCTCTCTCTCTCTCTCTCTCTCTCTGCGCTCTCTCACTGTTCTCTCTGCTCACTCTCTCTCTGCACTCTCTCTCTCTCCTCTCTCTGCTCTCTCTCTCTTTTTGCACTGCATATAAAAATTAGTATATCCTCACCACACCGCCCAGAGGATTCTCCCTCTCCCCCCCCCCCTCTCTCACTCTCGCTCTCTCTCTCTCTCTCTCACACACACACACACACACACACACACACACACACACACACACAGCAGGGGAAGCCGCACTAACACAGACTGTCAATCATGGTGTGTGAGCGGTCACTGTTTGATCTATGTGTTTGAAAGGCGAGTCAGCGTGAGTGGAGTGTGTTTGGCCCCCCCAGGCCACCAGCCCACTTAGAAAGCAACCAATCAAAAAGCAGCATTACTGCATCAGTCTGTAATCTCTGATTTGATTCTGATCCTGCCAAACTCAACTGCCTTAATACATTAGACTGTGGAACAGACATACTACACACACACACACACACACACACAGACGATCAGACTCCTATTACAAAAAGGTTCACACACACACACACACACACACACACAAACACACACAAACACACACACACACAGTGCAGGACGGTTTGGGCTAAGGAACTAAGATAATCAATGTATGTATGTTAAGCGATGTTAAGTGTGCAGTTAACATTTAAATAAATGGATTTAAACCCCAGATGATGGAAACACACACACATACAGTGCAATCAGCACTTCACCTTTTCCACACTTCGTTATGTTACAGCCTCAAAGACACCCAAAGGACTCTCAGACCACGAGAAGCAAAACTATTTGAACTGAATTCCATACATCCTGTCTGGAGGAAACCAGGCTCTGCTCATCACCTCACCAACACCATTCCTACAGTGAAACGTGGTGGTGGCAGCATCATGCCGTGGGGATGTTGTTCTGCAGCAGGAACTGGGAGACCAGTCAGGGTCGAGGGAAAGATGACTGCAGTGATGTACAGAGACATCCTTGATGATAACCTGCTCCAGACGCTCTGGACCTCAGACTGGGATGAAGGTTTATCTTCAAACGGATCAACAACCTTTAAGCACACAGCCAAGATAACACAGGAGTGGCTTCAGGAGAACTCTGTCAATGTCCTCGAGTCAACTGTCTGTCAATTGTCCTCAAGCCAAGATAACAGCCCAGACTTGAACCCGATTGAACATCTCTGGAGATATCCAAAAATGTCTGTGCTCTGACGCTCCCCATCCAATCTGATGGAGCTTGAGCGGTTCTGCAAAGAAGAATGGGAGGACCTTCCCAAAAACAGGTGCCAGGCTTGTATCATCAAACTCAAACACACTCGAGGCTGTAATTGCTGCCAAAAGATCTTCAACAAAGTATTGAACAAAAGCTGTGACTTATGTACATGTTATAGTTTTGTGTTTTATTTTGAATAAATTTGCAAAGATTTCAAACAAACGTTTCTCACGTTGTCATTTTGGGGGCTTGTGTGCAGAACATTGAGGGGAAATTTTTGGAAAAACGCTGGTAGCAACAAAATGTGGAAAAAGTGAAGTGCTGTCAACACTTTCTGGATGCAGTGTGTGTGTGTGTGTGTGTGTGTGTGTGTGTGTGTGTGTGTGTTATATATACATATATATATATATATATATATATATATATATATATACATACATATTTGTATATTTTCTTGTTTTTAATGGAAATACATGAGATTAGGAAATATAAGAAAAACAGGACATGCAGACATTGTCATAGTTGTCAGCGTAAGGAATGTTGATTTTAATGGAAATAACTGTGTACTTCAAATTTTGCAGCAATTACAGTCTGGCAGACCTGCGGCATTCGAGCTGTTAATTTCTCAAGGTAATCTGATGTGATTTCATGCCCAAGCTTCCTGGAGCATCTACCACAACATGGACTGGCTCGATGCGGTCTTCCTCTGTACCATACAGTCAAGCTGTCTCACAAACAGCTCAATAGGATTCCGATCCGGAGACTCCATTACAGTCCGAGTTCTGACCGACTCCTCATGTTTTAAATAGTCCTGATATATGTTGAAGGTGTGTTTGGGGTCACTATCCTGTCTTTGGATGAAATTGGCCCCAATCAAGGATTGTCCACATTGCCTTCCTTCTTCATGGTCCCTTCAGCTCTATATGAACCTCCTATTTTACCAGCTCCAAAGCATCTCCAGACCATCACGCTGCCTCCACCATGCTTGGCATTTTCATTGTTTCTGCACCTCACAAATGTTCTGTTTGATCCAAAGACCTGAAACTTGGACTCATCTGTCCACATCACAGTCTTTTCATTGGCCAGTGTGAGGTCTGGTACGTTCTGCCATGAAACATCCTGAAGTCACCTCTTCACTGTTGATGCAGACACTGACGGGTTCCATTTAGTGCAGCTGTCAGTCGACAACCTGCGAGGAGTCTTTGTCTTCAACTGCTCACCCTACGGGCCGTCCCGCTCCTTTTCTGTCCCTGTTAGAGCCAGTTTGTGCTGCTCTCTGAAGAGAGTAGCTGCGCATGGTAACATCTGGGTGAGATATTTTCAGTGTCTCGCATTGAGCAGCCTCCCTTTCTTAACACAACAACAGACGGACGTCTCTCTAAAGAAAGTTGTTTATTTCTGGTCATTTTGAACCAATAAGCAAGACAACAACTGCTGCTGCTTCAGACACTAAACTAACCTAGAATGTCAGGCTCCCTTTTACGCCCCTTAACGCTTTTCCCCGCCGGGCAGCAAAATTGAAAAAGGGCTTCTTTACAACAGTTAGTCTGATAAAATTCTGAACTTGGATTGGCAGCCATAGCAGGAGATTGAGGGAGAGGACTGAGAACTGCTGATAAAAGGACTATAAGCAAAACAGGCCCGTATACAAAAATAGGCCTCAATGCAAACAATTTCATTCTTTAGAAATCATCTGATACATAAACTGAATGTGTAATGGACATAACTGTCTGGGAATTGCATGAAAATGTGTTTATTGCAAGTGACTGATCCCAAACAGTCACACACACACACACACACACACATATAATGTTTATATATATATATATATATATATATATATATATATACAGTATATAATAATAGAATAACAGGATAATGCAGAAATGTTAGCAGTAATGGTCTGTAAACACTGTGTACCTACGTGCAGGTAGGCTAAGTCAGGGTTTTCAATGTCCGGGTGAGTTTCCTTCAAATGGTTGCGGAATTCCATCGGAGCGTTAGTGCCAAAATCACACTTCGGACAGTTATACATCAACACCCCCTCATGCTTCCCTGTGTGCAGGATGTGCTTTCGGATGTTCTCGGCACAGTTCGACTCGAGAACAAGAGACACGCACACACACACACGCACGCACGCACACACACACACACACACACACACACACGCATATTTTAATTCAAATATAATAGAGTCAAATATTTCTAAGGCATTGAAAATATGAATCATCAAGATTATCTAGTCTAAACTGTACTAAACACCACAAGTGTTACCAGTAATCACACCAGGAACAGAAGTAGAATGTTGAACACAAGGTACAGGGTTTTGGATACAGTGTAATTGTACCAGTAATCAAACCCAGTTCTGGCACCCCCCTGGACTCCCTGCTCCCAGTACACTTTATTCAACTACTGAGCTTGTTAAACAGCCTTGCAGAGTTGCAGAGGGTGTGTTAAAGCAGGAAATCCGCTAAAATGTGCAAAGTGGGTGGGGTGGCGAGCCTCGGTTTGAGAAACACTGGTTTAGGGTGAAGTGTAGTTTTACCTGTAATCACACCAGGGACAACGGTAGGGTTTCTCTCCTGTGTGGACCCGCTTGTGTCGTGGTTATGGAGATTGGGTCAAGCCAATGCAAATTGCACAACTGGCACCTGAATGGCCGCTCACCTGCAATGCATTAAAATAGGTTTACATGCTGCAAATGTACAGCTGAGCATTGACCACAGTCCTCACACTCACACGTGTCTCTGTCCAATGAAAAACATGAATCTTCAGAATGGCAGCAGGAGAAGGCAAACAGGATAAGACTGGAGATACGTGGTTTTTGATGGATGGCAGGATAATGGATATGTGAGTGGTTGTTCTGTTGTTATGACTGTGTATAATGGTTTACAATGGGTCACAGCATGTAAACAGCCAACCCCCTGTGAGTGTGTGAGTGTGTGTGTGTGTGTGTGTGTGTGTGTGTGTGTGTGTGTGTGTGTGTGTGTGTTACCTGTGTGTTACAAGTGTTTAAGAGGGTACAACAGTCCCACCAGCAAATCCACAGAGATCACACAGAAATGACTTCACCTACAGAAAGTAAGAGCATGGGGACTTGAAGGACATAGGAGAGAGAGAGAGAGAGAGAGAGAGAGAGAGAGAGAGAGAGAGAGAGAGAAAGAGAGAGAGAGAAAGAGAAAGAGAGAGAGAAAGAGAGAGAGAAAGAGAGAGAGAAAGAGAGAGAGAAAGAGAGAGCGCTTTACTATTGTTAGGGCCTCTACCAGTGATCATGATTCATATCAATTACTGAAAGTCAGTCAGACAGACAGATCTGACTTGACAGATAGCGGACAGGTGCAGAGACGGGGAGAGTGGTGGTCACCTGTGTGTGTCCTGTAGTGGTCCTTCATGGCAGACAGGGTGAGGAACGCATAGTGGCAGGACTTCCAACTGCACTTGTATGGTTTGTCTCCAGTGTGCAGCTTCATGTGATTATTTAGAGCCCACTTCTCACTGAAGCTCCACACAGCTCACACCTATATTTTCTGCACACACACACACACACACACACACACACACACACACACACACACACACACACACACACACACACACAGAGAAAAGAGTGAGAAATATAGAAATTAATTTTTTTACATCCTGAATTCACAAATCTGAAGTTTAAAATGTCATTTCCGTATAAAATATATATATAGGATACAGTGCAAATCTATAGTACAATGTAAGAGTACAGTAGTACAGTACACTATGTAAGTATATACAATACGCAGAAAGAGCACAGTACGTTTATGTGATGTTTATAAATGTGTGTTGTTTTATTTTTGTATAATTTTAGTGAAAATGGAAAAGTAAAGGAGAATTTTGGGACACTGAGGAGATTTGAGTGCTCGGATAACTTTGAGGTATCAGACCTGCTATGGCTTGCTCACAGTCATCATTAGAAAACACCAGGGGATGTACCCTATAACACCAGACCTCTAACCTTCTCTAAACAACAGCCATGGTTTCTTCTAAACAGCTGCCTAACACTCTGAGAAAAGAGCACAGAATTCCATGAAAAGAACACCTCTCCAGTAGTAGAGTAGTACAGAGTAGATCAATCATGCTTTGGGGTTGTGTTGCAGCCAGTGACATAGGGAACATTTAATAGGACAGAGGGAAAAATGGACTGAATGAAATTCCAGCGAATTCTGTGGATAGACCTCAAAAGAGCATGTAAGATGGCCCAGGAATCTCACAGAACAGGACTGTTGCGGGAAGAATGGATGAAAATCCCTCAAACAAGCACTGAAAGTCAAAGGGGGCACTACTAGGTACTAACCAAGTTTTGCTTCAGGCCCTTTTCCTTGTTTGATATTTTGAAAATTAAAAAGATGAAATTTAAAATGTTGAGGTTGAGGAAATTGATCGAGTAGGCATATCCCGATATGAACAGAAAGGGATACAGATCTGAGCAATATATCGATATTTATATCTATATCGGGAAATGAAGATGAGAGTAGGATACGTTGATCGACATATCGACATTTATATCTATACTGGTAGGAAATGAACAGAGCGAGATATCGTGGCTGATCGACATATAATGATATTTATACCATATCAGGAAATGAACAGAGCGGATACGGGCTGATCGGGACATATCGATATTTTATACCCATATCAGGAAAATGAACAGAGCGGGATACGGACTGAGCGATATATCGATATTTATACCTATATCAGGAAATGAACAGAGCGGGATATGGACTGAGCGATATATCGATATTTATATCTATATCAGGAAATGAACAGAGCGGGATACGGACTGAGCGATATATCGATATTTATATCTATATCAGGAAATGAACAGAGCGGGATACAGGTTGAGTGATATATCGATATTCATATCAATATCGGGATATAAACAGAGCGGGATACGGGTTGAGTGATATATCGATATTCATATCAATATCGGGATATAAACAGAGCGGGATACGGGCTGAGCGATATATCCATATTTATATCATATTGGGATATAAACAGAGCGATACTGGCTGAGCGACACATTGATAATATCTATATCGGGATATAAACAGAGCAAGATACTGGCTGAGCGATATATCCATATTTATATCATATTGGGATATAAACAGAGCGGGATACGGGCTGAGCGATACATCGATATTAATATCTATATCGGGATATAAACAGAGCGGGATACGGGCTGAGTGATATCATTTATATTGAGTTTTAAAGTTTTGAAATAACGTTCTGTTTCAATCTTGCACTAAAATACATTTACAGCATTACTGACGCTCGGATCCAGAGACACTTACACGGTTTCTAATATTACAGAGGACGACCAGAGCGGTTTTAGGAGTCTTATTGCTGGCCAGACTGGGAATCATATCGTATTGTATTTGATATGATTTTCTGTCCCCAACAACCACAAAATCTTTATTATCTGTATTTATTAACAGCGTATCACAATTAACTGTTTCATCATCATCAACAACATACCATCATACTGTCCCCTTCAACAACACTCACACAGATGTGCCAGACCCTCCAGCAAACCATTAGCAGCAGATCTTCCCAGTGTTCTAAAAATACTCAGAACCATACGGACTCATCCCTCTCTCTCTCTCTCTCTCTCTCTCTCTCTCTCTCTCTCTCTGTTCATCTCTATCTCTCGCTCTCTCTCGCTCTCTCTACCTGACAGCTAGAGTATTCTGTACCACCATCACAGCATTACCAACTCACAACTCAGCAACATCCACGTCACACCTTTATTACCACCACAGTTCTCTCACTAACACCTCGAACGAATCAACTCCCTCACCAACACACACACACTCAACAACTCAGCAACACACCACATCCTGAAGTCACTAACTTACCACCTCAACTTACTAACTCCCAAACACTAACACCAACTTAGAATTCATTAACTACCAAATCACTAACTCAGCATCTCACTAACACCAACATACAAACACACCCACTTACTAACTCACCAAAACAACAAACCACTAACTAACCAAAACAACAAACCACTAACTAACACAACAAACCACTAACTAACCAAAACAACAAACCACTAACTAACAACACAACAAACCACTAACTCACCAACACACCAAACCACTAACTAACACAACAAACCACTAACTAACAACACAACAAACCACTAACTAACCAACACAACAAACCACTAACTAACAACACAACAAACCACTAACTCACCAACACACCACACCACTATCTCACCAACACAACAAACCACTAACTAACCAAAACAACAAACCACTAACTAACAACACAACAAACCACTAACTCACCAAAACAACAAACCACTAATTCACCAACACACCAAACCACTAACTCACCAAAACAACAAACCACTAACTAACCAAAACAACAAACCACTAACTCAGCAACAAACCACTAACTCAGCAACACACCAAACCACTAACTCACCAACACAACAAACCACTAACTCACCAACACAACAAACCACTAACTCAGCAACAAACCAAACCACTAACTCACCAACACACCAAACCACTAACTCACCAACACAACAAACCACTAACTCACCAACACAACAAACCACTAACTCAGCAACAAACCATTTACTCACCATCTCACCAACACACCCACTTACTGACTCATTAACACACCAAATCCCTAACTCCCCATTTCACTAACATACCCACTAACTGACTTACTAACACACCAAATCACTACGTCAGTAGTTGATACACACATATTAACCTTTTGGATCTGTGGCAGCGTGAGGAATTGATTAGCTCCCAGCAGATCTGACTGATGGAGCTTCATTTCTGTAGCAGTAAACAGCTAACATGCAGGACTGAGTGTGTAATGTGCATGTTTCAAGTGAAGTGTGTGTTTGGACAGGCAGGACTGACTGTGTAATGTGTGTGCTGTGTGTGTGGATGTAGCATATGGTGTGTTTACTTTATTAATGTCTGCCGTCAGCTGTCAGATATAATATGGCATTTTGTCAGACACATCAATTTGAATGAGTTAAATTGTAATGAGGAGAAATCGGCTTACAGAGGACGAGTGAGCAAATGAGAGAGTGTGTGTGTGTGTGTGTGGGTGTCTGAACTGAAGAGTGTTTAACATCTCATTCTCATGTTTTCGTAACTCATTTCCAACATGGCACACACACACACACACACACACACACACACGAGATTAAAACATCAATCAGAGAAAGAGAGAGAGAGAGAGAGAGAGAGAGAGAGACTGTCAACTAATTTGTATAACACACTGGTCTAGGTGGTACCTCTCTTTAGGCTGGCCCAGTCCGTGCTTGCCCAGCAGATGTGTGTTTAGGTGCTTCTTCATCACAAATGCCCACCTGCAGAAAATACATATAGAGAACAATCAATCAAAAACACTGACATATGAAATGCAGATACATATCTCAAATAATTAGGACGTCTCATAAACGCACAACTAAACACATGAAACTGAAGAAATAAAACAATAAATTGTAAAATATCATTATTAGAAATGCAAGTTAGGACCTCTTCATTTCTTACGATTTAAAATGTCTCAAATCACAATCAGGTGCAAATGATTAGTGTTTCTCAGCCTGATGCTGCATGCGTTTATGAATTCCCTGCTTTACCACACGGCCTGCGACACTAAAATAAAGTGATAATGACCTGATTCGTAAAATCTGTTGTGTTGGGAGAAGGTAAAGAAACAGGGCTGAGAAACACTGGATTTGACCATCATTAGAAAGGAAAAAGACAAACAATGAAAACGCTGCACTAAAAGAAAAACAATGAAAACACTGCACTAAAAGAAAACGGCGAAATCGCTGCACTGGCAAAGAAAAACAAATGGAAAATACCAACTGGGTAAGAAACAATGAAAACACTAAACTTAAAGAAAACAATGAAAACACTAAACTAAAAAAACAAATAAAAACACTAAAACTAAAAGAAAACAATGAAAACACCAACCAAAAAACCAATAAAAACACTAAACTAAAAGAAAAACGATGAAATCGCTGCACTAAAAGAAAAACGATGAAAACACTAAACTAAAAGAAAACCAATGAAAACACTAAACTAAAAAAAAACAATGAAAACACTAAACTAAAAGAAAACAATGAAAACACTAAACTAAAAGAAAACCAATGAAAACACTAAACTAAAAGAAAACCAATGAAAACACTAAACTAAAAGAAAACGATGAAAACACTAAACTAAAAGAAAAACAATAAAAACACTAAACTAAAAGAAAAACAATGAAAACACTGAACTAAAAGAAAAACAATGAAAACACTGCACTAAAAGAAAAACAATGAAAACACTGTACTAAAAGAAAATGATGAAAACACTGCACTAAAAGAAAAACAATGAAAACACTGCACTAAAAGAAAAACGATGAAATCGCTGCACTAAAAGAAAAACAATGAAAACACTAAACTAAAAGAAAAACAATGAAACATCAACCAAAAGAAACCAATGAAACACTGCTAAACTAAAAAACAATAAAAACACTAAATCAAAAGAAAACAATGAAACACTAAACTAAAAGATAAAACCAATGAAAACACACTAAACTAAAAGAAAACAATAAAAACACTAAACTAAAAGAAAACGGCGAAATCGCTGCAATTAAAAGAAAAACAAATGAAAACACTAAACTAAAAAGAAAACCAATGAAACAATAAACTAAAAAAACAATGAAAATATCAAACTGCAAGAAAACCAATGAAAACACTAAACTAAAAGAAACCAATGAAAAACACTAACTAAAAGAAAACTAATGAAAACACTAAACTAAAAGAAAACCAATGAAAAACAATTAAACTAAAAGAAAACGATGAAAACACTAAACTAAAAGAAAAACGAAGGAAAACACTAAACTAAAAGAAAAACAATAAAAACACTAAACTAAAAGAAAAACAATGAAAACACTAAACTAAAAGAAAAACAATGAAAACACTAAACTAAAAGAAAACCAATGAAAACACTAAACTAAAAAGAAAACCAATGAAAACACTAAACTAAAAGAAAACCAATGAAAATACCTAAACTAAAAAAACAATAAAACACTAAACTAAAAGAAAACGATGAAAACACTAAACTAAAAGAAAACAATGAAAAACACTAATCAAAAGAAAAAATAATGAAAACACTAAACTAAAAGAAAACAATGAAAAACGCCTAAACTAAAAAGAAAACAATGAAAACGCTTAAACTAAAAGAAAAACAATGAAAACGCTAAACTAAAAGAAAAACAATGAAAACGCTAAACTAAAAGAAAACAAATGAAAACGCTAAACTAAAAGAAAAACAATGAAAACGCTAAACTAAAAGAAAAACAATAAAAACATTAAACTAAAAGAAAAACAATGAAAACATTACCAAAAGAAAACAATGAAAACGCTAAACTAAAAGAAAACAATAAAATATTAAAACTAAAAGAAAACAATGAAAACATTAAAACTAAAAGAAAAACAATTAAAACGTTAAAACTAAAAGAAAACATCAGAAAACGCTTAAATTATGGCAAAAACACGAAAACGCCAACTAAAAGAAAACAGAAAATACTAAAACTAAAACAAAACCAATGAAAACACTAAACTAAACAAACTAATGAAACAAATAAAAGAAACACTGAAAACGCTTATAACTAAAGAAAAACAATGAAAACGCTAAACTAAAAGAAAAACAATGAAAACATTAAACTAAAAGAAAAACAATGAAAACACTAAACTAAAAGAAAACAAGGAAACACTAAACTAAAAGAAAACAATGAAAACGCTAAACTAAAAGAAACAACAAAACGCTTAAACTAAAAGAAAAACAATGAAAACACTAAACTAAAAGAAAAACAATGAAAACGCTAAACTAAAAGAAAAACAATGAAAACGCTAAACTAAAAGAAAACAATGAAACATTAACTAAAAGAAAACAACAAAGACTAAACTAAAAGAAAACAATGAAAAACACTAAACTAAAAGAAACACAATGAAAACGCTTAAACTAAAAGAAAACAATGAAAAACACTAAACTAAAAGAAACAATGAAAACGCTAAACTAAAAGAAAACAATGAAAACATTAAACTAAAAGAAAACAATGAAAACACTAAACTGAAAAGAAAAACGGCGAAAAACATCAAACTAAAAGAAAACGGCGAAAACGCTAAACTAAAAGAAAAACAATGAAAACATTAAATCAAAAGAAAACAAATGGAAACAACAAAACTAAAAGCATGCAATGAAAACGCTAAAACTAAAAGAAAAAACCAATGAAAATGCTAAACTAAAAGAAAATAATGAAAATACTAAAACTAAAAGAAAAACAAATGAAAACACTAAACTAAAAGAAAACAATGAAAACGCTTAAACTAAAAGAAAACAATGAAAACGCTAAACTAAAAGAAAAACAATGAAAACACTAAACTAAAAGAAAAACAATGAAAACATCAAACTAAAAGAAAAACAATGAAAACACTAAACTAAAAGAAAAACAATGAAAACGCTAAACTAAAAGAAAAACAATGAAAACGCTAACTAAAAGCATAGAAAAACAATGAAAACGCTAAACTAAAAGTTAAGAACAATGAAAACGCTAAACTAAAAGCATATATAAGAAAACAATGAAAACGCTAACTAAAAGAAAAACAATGAAACGCTAAAACTAAAAGAAAAACAATGAAAACACTAAACTAAAAGAAAAACAATGAAAACACTAAACTAAAAGAAAAACAATGAAAACACTAAACTAAAAGAAAAGTACTGGAGATGTAGTGAATCAGAAGCAATTGCATTCACTAGACTATTGACTGCGCGCTGTGTTTGTGTGTGTGTGTGTGTGTGTGTGTGTGTGTGTGTGTGTGTGTGTGTGTGTGTGTGTATTAGGTGCATTGGTTCGAAAGTGGAGGCAGTCTCTCTCTCTAAATATGTCTCTCAAAACACACACACACACACACACACACACACACACACACACACACACACACACACACACATACACACGGATCACTCTACAGCTTCCAGCTGTCACAAACAATGAGGAAGGACGGATACAAACCAACAGACACTAACCAACAAACATACACACACAGAGCCCTCAGTAATTGACAGGTCTTCAAATCCACGCACACACACACATACACACACACACACACACACACACACACACACACACACACACACACACACACACTCACACACACACAATGTTTTTCACTTGTTGATGATGCAGAAATCAGTGAGATCAGTAAGATTTCAAGATTTTATAAACACAACATTCAGTCCTGTTACTTTGCTCAAACACACACCTGACACTGTTCTCTAACCAACTAGGGTGTTTTGATAGGTGTGTTCGTACCGAACCCGTCGTACGTAGAACAGACATGCGTTACAGGTGACAGAGTGTTCTCTGTAGCTGCCCCAAAGCTGTGGTTCATGAGAATGTCCTCCACAGTTGATGTCAAATCTGAAAACCTGTTTATATTCTCAGACGTAACTTTCATTTTATTTTATTTATTTATTTTTATTGAAATTTCATTTTTAGATTCGATCAGTTTTTATCAGGTCTTTCGAGGTCTGTCTCCATCAGCTTTGCTCATCTCGATGCTGAAATTTCTGCCCGATTCTTCTTTGTAAAACAGCTGAAGCTCAGACAGTTTGGATGGACAACGTCTGTGAACAGCAAAGTTCAAGTCTGGCCACAGATTCTCACTGGGATTGAGGTCTGGACTCTGACTGGGTCGTTCTAACACACGAATATGCTTTGATCTAAACCAGTCCATCGTAGCTCTGGCTATATGTTCAGGGTTGTTCTCCAGCTGGAAGGTGAAGCTCTGCTGAGTCTTTTACAGCCTCTAACAGCTTTTCCTCCAGGACTGCCTTGTATTTAGCTCCATCCATCTTCTCATCAAGTCTGACCAGCTTCCCTGTCCCTGCTGAATGATGCTCCCACCACCATGTTTCACAGAGGGGATGGTGTGTTCAGGAAGATGTGTGGTGTTTTCCCCCAAACATAGCATTTTACATTTGGTCTCATCTGATCAGAGCACCTTCTTCCACCTGTTTGCTCCTGCAAGGCTCCTACAGGACTTCTCATGACTTGCTTTCAAAAATGTCTCTCTATCTTCTTGACACTTTTCCATAAAGTCCAGATTTGTGGAGAACACGTCTGATAGTTGTCCTGTGAACAGATTCTCCTGCTTGAGTTGTGGATCTCTGCAGCTCCTCCAGAGTGAACGTGGACCTCTTGACTGCTTCTCTATCAAATAATAATTTTCCCAACAAAAATAATCCTCCAGAATACCAGCACTTCTCAAAAAATGCGAATAGCTTGTGATCCCATTTTATATTCTTTACACCTAAAGTGACATTGTTTTGTTTTCATGATGATTAGTTTGACTTATAGCTCATGAAAAACAGAATCCAGAATCTCAAAGTATTAGACTTTTTTATTCATTCATATTTATTTTTTATTTTTAAAGATGACTAATCACAGTATCAACTTTAAAATTTAAATATAAAATTTAAAACTCAAAGTCTCCTTCTTCTTCTTTCAGCTGCTCGCTTAGGGGTCGCCACAGCGGATCATCTGCCTCCATTCTTGCCCTATCTCTGCCTCCTCTACTGTAACACCAACCATCTCCATGTCCACATTCACTACATCCATAAACCTTCTCTGAGCTCTTCCTCTTCTCCTTTTGCCCGGCAGCTCCATCATTCCTCCTCAACACACGTCCAAACCATCTCAACCTGGCCTCTCTGGCTTCACCACAGTTTTATTTTTGAATGAAATGATCAAAAACCTTCTTCGCAGCATTCACATTTTTTGAGATGCACCAACACTCCAAAATTCCACGATCCCTACACAACTGGAGTGGAGAGAATTTGCGTAATTTGCGTTATTCTGCCTCTCACTCAGTAAGCAAAGTAAAGGTCTGCGGCGCTAATTAAACAGATCTGTTAGAATAACACTGATGTTGATTCGAAATCTGCAGGAAATGTCAAGAACAGTCGCTCTGCTCCACTTCTCCGATTCCCGTCAGATGTCACTGTCTGTATTAATAAGAACCCCTTCAGAATGTACTATCTAGAACCAGAGCTCTTCAGCTTTCGGTTAGCCTAACAACACAGCTCACTGTCTTTATACACCCGCATGCGGCTCTTACAGAGACAGAAGTACAAGAACACAAACACGCTTATCTGTAAGAGCCTTCGTGGAAGAGCACGCCCTTAAATTCAGCTGCACATTATGAGTCGATTTGCATTTTAAAGCATTTAGCTCTGCATATTTTCTGGCTGAGCTGATGATCAATTTACACTTTCCTGCTCCCGGCAATTAGATTTCCATATTTTGTGCCATTTTTACTGACAGTATTAATTCTGTTGTGAGCAAAGCAGCCCTGAAACAGAGTCTTTAATTATGTCCTGGAAGTGTCTCCCTGTGTTTTCCCTTTCTCAGACAGATGATTTCTAATTGTTTTGAGATCTTAAATCCCTTCTCAGACTCGTGTGCGTCTACAGCCTTCTTTCTGAAAGCTCTTTAGCTGTTGCCACTTCAGCAATCAAGAGTAAACCAAACTAACGTCTGAGGTTTAACTGTAGAATCCGAGGCCAATGTGCTGTGGGATGTTTCGCAGAAAATTAGAAAAGTATTAATAAGAGACGGTCACACATGCCAGACATTGTTATTTTCAGGAGATCCTGGGCTACTCAAATTTGACAAGAGAATCTAATTATTAAGAGAATCTTAATATTTGAAATTTATGGAATTTGGCCAGGTTTTGAAAAATGTTCCCGGTCAACAATTTTCATCTCAGAAAACCTGCTGGAAATTGATCATCCAGAGAGGTTTTGAGCTGAAATTGCACTAATGTTGATGTTATTTGTAATGAATAGTTTGAAGAGGATATTTATATTAATAAGTTCTTCTAAAAACTCGACAGTGCAGAAAAAACAACCTGAATATCCTTTATTATTTTTGTTATTTGTACCAGTATTATCCCTTCTCAAGACTTTTATTTTGAATTTGGAACAAACGGCCCCTTCTTTCTCATTTCCCTATGATCATCTAATCATCTACAGCCGTTCTGCATCTGATTCTAATTTAAGACATTTTAAGAAATAATAATAAAAATATTTAAAGAAGAGTCTGTTTATTTACTATCCAAACCCTCCAGTGAACATTCAAGCAGGTTCAAACTCACATTCCGTTTGGAACATTTTTTCCGGTACATTTTAATGAAATGCAATTTTAAAAGCACGTCCTTCTCAAAATAACGATACAGCTGATCTTTCACACCAAACCAAATGAACCTGCTCCCTCCTAAACTATGTTTATACAGATTATTTTTGGAAATCAGTGGAGTTTCCCCTAAACTCACTCCAACAAAGGTGGAGTGTAATGTCATTTCTATATCCTCGACTAGTCTTTCACTCATGTTTGAAACGTGAACCTCCTCTAGATCAGGTTTTCTCAACCTATGACCACCAGTTGGCCGTGAAGCACTTTCTAGTGGTCCACAGACCACGTCCTCGGGATGAGGGAGAAGTTCACAGAGGGCGGGAAACTCATAATCACTAAATCTAAGTGAAGAAAATGATTTAGTATGAGTAAAAAATCGAGAGATCAATCATGTGGACATGGGGTCCCACATGTAGAGACATATAGCTTTCAGACAGAATTAAAGAATTTTAATTTTCTTATTAGACGAGTGTGATGTTAGTAATATTATTTAATATGTTAGTCATTATAGTAAAGTTAATAATTTTATGTTAAAAGTTGACTTTTGTTTTCTGGTGGGTTCTTATGCTTTGTAGCCATAAACAGCTGGACAGTGAGGTGGAAAAGGTCGAGAACCCCTGCTCTAGGACAAGGTTTCTCAACCTAGGGGTCCACACGCCCATCTTTAGGAGGAGGCAGCGTATAGTGGACTAAAAATATCATTTAAAATCATAACTGATAAGTCTAAGTAAAATAACTAATTAGTATAGGTAAAAATCGAGAGCTCAATCGTGTTGACATGGGGTCCGACAGAGACAGCTTTAGACAGAATGAAAGATGTCCACATTTTATTACAAGACAGGGCCAAATTCACACATTTATTGTCAGAATATTAAAAAGAGTGTATATTAAAAGTTGACGTTTTTTGTGGGACGTTCTAGTTACAAACTATGAGGCCGTGAGGTGGTACAAGTTGAAAAAGTCTGCTGTAGAACACAGTGGCGCCCCCATGTGGCTAATTAAGCTGTGATGTTTGTTATTAGAGTATCATGAAGCTGTAATAACACTCACCCGCAGATGTGGCATTTGTACTCCCTCATGCCCAGGTGTCTCTTGACATGGTTCCGTGCATCTCCAAGCTGTGCCGTAGCGAAATTACAAATTTTACACCTGAAAGGCTTCGACCCTGTAAACAAAACAAAAAGCAGATGAACATATCATCTGAAAGTTCAGAGGTAAATCTCACTGTAGTGTAATGCTCTCGGATGTCTTGAAACGGCCTGGTTCAGGATGGTACAAATGTCCAAGTACTAACTGGAGCAACTGGACCTACGGTGTGTTTGAACAGTGAAGTATTTATACGGTGCTGGAGGTCAGAGATTTTGAGAATCTTGCTTTAGAAGTATGGAAGATGTTTGTGAATCTTGTGAGAAACTGCTTGTGGTACCTGTGTGTCGCACGTGAGCCAGGAAGGCCATGGAGTTGCTGCTCTTGCAGACCTTTCCACAGTACTTAAGACACCGCCCTGGTTCTCTGCTGCCTGGTTAATTTGCTCATGTCCTCCAAAACATATTTACTAACTTCCTACAGTTCTTCGTGCTTCTCTTTGATGTGCATGAAAAGGTCCTGTTCGGTTCCACACGGTTCACTGCAACGCACACATTTGAAGTTGGCGCCGCCTTCGGGCAGTTCCTCCACGCTGCCCTGCTCGTTGCGCAGGTGCGCAGCACTGCTCAAGTGTTGCTGCAAGTTGCTGTCTGTGTAGAAGGACTTCCCGCACAGCAGTGGAAGTGCTTCTCCTTGGATGGATGCTTCATGGAGATGTGGACATTCAGGCCACTCAGTCCGTCCGCCAAGAAGCCACAGTCTTCACAGCGGATCCGAGGGTTCGGAGAGTCTCCTTTCGTGACAGTGGCCCCTGCTGATCTGAGCTTTTTCATTCCCTGCAGGCTCAGTGTGCTAGTAGTGGGTTTCGGTTCTCCTTCGGTGGCCTCCTCTTGATCTTCGGTTTGCACCTTCAGGGGGAAAATGCACTCATCAAATGGAGCGAGTCTCAGAGGCTGGTTCTCGCTGTCTGCTTTCATCTCCAAAAATTCTTCGTCCTCATCATCATCTTCCTCCATATGTTCCTCAGAGTGTTCCTCAGGGATGTCTGACTTCTCCAAACTTTCAGCAGGACTTTGGCTCGACTCCTCAGTGTGAGTGACCCTTTCGGAGGTCACATCGTTTTCTCCTCCTTCTGTTCTTCCTGGAGTTTCTGCCGAACTGTCCGAGCCTGGCACAAGAACCCGTACTTTCAACAAGAGTACTTTCAACTGGTGCATCATCCATGCCCTGGTCCAGCTCTTCTGAACTGTTCTTGTCCTGCTTCTGCAGGTACATCTCACGCTTCTGTTTGTGCTTTTCCGTAGCCATGTGTCGGGAAATCTCCCTACGTGTCACAGCATAATAGCTGCACGCCAGGCATACAAACTCAAAGTCGCGCGTGTGCTTACGCCGCACATGGAGTGCGAGTGACGTCACAGAGTGGGCAACAAAATCACAGTGACTGCACGAGTTCACTAGATCGTACTTGACCTTCTTGCTAGGTGCCTCACTCAGAGTTTCCTCAGCTTCTTCACCATCTTTTTCCTCTATGGTCTCTTCTTCTGCTAGAGCAGGCCCCACTGCCTTCTCTTCACCTGCTTGTGCTGCCTGTTCAGTATCCAGGCACACCACAGCCCCTCCGGCATCTCCCGCTTCACCAGCCTGCGTGCGCTTGACGTGTTTCTTGGTCTCACAGTGCCGGTCCATGTCGCCTTTAGTTACACAGTAATAGTTGCAGAGTTTGCAGAAGAAACTGTACAGACGGCTGTGCTTGCGGCTCGGATGTGCACGCTGAGGTTGGTGGGATTGGACGCCACAAGACCACAGTGGCTGCAGGTGGTCTCCTGACTTGATTTCGGCCTCCCCCGCTTTTGTCGGTTTACAGGAGGAGTATCTGAGTTTTCTTCACCACTGACTTGGAATTCTGGGATGGGTTCCTGCTGTTCTCTATCTCGGTGTTCTTTCGAAAGAATCACCAGCATATTTTCTACACAGTCCTGGTACAGTGGACTTGTATTCTTCTCTTCAGCGGCCTTCAGGTGGGAGCCTTCTTCCAGGTGCGCCTGCATAGCTTCGGCAGTACAGGTGTGGTGGCACACCCTGCAGTGCAGCATGCTCTCTGCACCATGCTGCAGCTTCATGTGATGGCTCAGCAGGTCAGTGCTGTTGGCTGTGAAAGAGCAGCTGCCGCACTGGAGCTCAGAGGAACCAGACTTCACAGTTTCAGAAGACATTTCTTTCTTCTCCAATATATTTTTTTTGTGCTTATTGCTCATACAATGCTTCGCGTAGTCACACTTGGCCACACATGAGTATGAGCAGCGTTCGCAGAAATAGCTCATTTCCTCTGTGTGCCGTCTCTTCACGTGCATCTCCAGACTGGGCCTGTCTCGAAATACATGACCACAGTGGGAGCATGAATGCAGGACTTTAGGCTTTGGCAACCTTTTGCCTGTTCGCTTACCCTCCACATCAGGTCTACAGGTTAAACCAACCTGGCCGTTCTCCACATCTTCAGCCACTGCCTTCCCTTGATCAACTTCTTCAGTTTGGTTTAGACCTAATGAAGAGTCAACCATCTCCAGGAGAATACGGGTAGGGCTGGTGCTGCCCCCTGCTGACACCTCAGAGGGTTTCTGAGGAGTTTCGGTCTCAGACTGCTCCAGCCTGTTTTCTGTTTGAAAGCTGGAATCGGTCTCTGATTGTCCCTCAGGTTCTGGATGATGCAGATCTTCCTCCATCACATCTGGAGTGTTTTCACTCTCTTTAATAGCAAATCAGCTGACAATGCACCGTTCCTCTGAGGGATACTTTCATGTGAGCTCAAAGACCCCCGAGAGTGTTTCCTTTTAGAGTGGATTTTCAGCGCAGTTGGAGTTTTTGCCACAAAACCACAGAAACAGCAAGCACAGTTTTCTCTGTCCCCCAAAGATTTGTCCTGAGTTTCTACGTCTTCGTTTGATGGAGCTGCATCTGCTGGGCCAACATTATCGGCTTTGGCCCTTTTGGGTTCAGAGGGGGTTTCCTCTGTGACAGAGCATCCAGCACTAATACTCTCGGCCACTTCCTTTCCTGACCGTAATTTCCTTTTTAATGGATCCATCCTGAATTAGCGCACCATCAGGCAGTCCTGTAGACCTGATGAGAAATGAATCAATACACAAAAATAACAGGACATTAAGATTAAAAAACGAATTGTAAAACAGGTTTAAAACTTGGGTCCCTGTCTGTGTGTTCTCCCCGTATCTATGCCAGTTTCCTCCCGCCCAACATGGTAGATGAACTGACCATACTAAATTGCCCCTAGGTGTGTGTGTGTGTGTGTGTGTGTGTGTGTGTGTGTGTGTGTGTGTGTGTGTGTGTTACCCTGTGATGGATTGGTGCCCTGTCCAGGAGGTATTCCTGCCTTGTGCCCAATGACTCAAGGTGGGCTCTGGATCCACCGTGACCCTATTCAGAAAGAACAGAGAAAAATGACACTCTATTCTATAAACTATTCATATATTAGACGAAGACATGATATCAAACCAAATACAAGTTTGTTTACATTATTAATTAAACATTTAACAGTGAAATTGTAGGGCATCATTTAAAATCCATGTTTTATAAAGCACCCATGTTAGTTTGCGATCTGCTGCCCTCTAGTGTTCAATAACCAACAGCTGAAAAATATACAACAAAATCTATAGTTTACTGGCCACTGTACCATACTTATTATAATACACCAGTAACATACATTACTGTAGTTCACTATAGGACACTGTACCATACTTATTATTATACACCAGTAACATACATTACTATAGTTCACTATAGGACACTACACCAGTAACAAACATTACTGCAGTTCACTATAGGACACTGTACCATACTTATTATTATACACCAGTAACATACATTACTATAGTTCACTATAGGACACTACACCAGTAACATACATTACTGCAGTTCACTATAGGACACTGTACCATACTTATTATTATACACCAGTAACATATATTACTGTAGTTCACTATAGGACACTACTCCAGTAACACACATTACTTTAGTTCACTATAGGACACTACACCAGCAAATATGCCATTACTTTAGTTCACTATAGGACATCATAATTCTCAGCAACACACATTACTTTAGTTCACTAAAGGACACTACACCAGCAACACATATACCCAGTTCACTATGTGGACACTACACTAGGCAATATATATTACTGCAGTTCAATTATAGAAACTGCACCAGTAACATACATTACTGCAGTTCACTATAGGAAACTACACCAGTAATATACATTACTGCAGTTCACTATAGGACACTACACTAGTAATACACACACAAATAGTTCATCATAGGACACTACAATTGTAACATATATTACTGCAGTCTACTATAGGACACTGGCATCAGTAACATACATTACTGTGTCTACTATAGACACTACACTGTAACATAACATTACTGCAGTTCAATATAGAAACTACACCAGTAACATACACACGCAGTTCACTATAGGATACTACACCAGAATACATTACCAGGTTCACTATATGATACTACACCAGTAATGATACATTACTGCAGTTCACTATAGACACTGCACCAGTAACATACATTACTGCAGTTCACTATAGGACACTGCACCAGTAATATACATTACTGTAGTTCACTATAGGACACTGCACCAGTAACACACATTACTGCAGTTCACTATAGGACACTGTACCAGTAACACATATTACTCCAGTTCACTATAGAACACTACTCCAGTAACACACATTACTGCAGTTCACTATAGGACACTACACCAGTAACACATATTACTGCAGTTCACTATAGGACACTACACCAGTAACATACACATTGCAGTTCACTATAGGACACTACACCAGTAACATACATTACTGCAGTTCACTATAGGACACTACACCAGTAACATACATTACTGCAGTTCACTATAGGACACTACACCGTAACATACACACATTGCAGTTCACTATAGAACACTGCACCAGTAACACACATTACTTTAGTTCACTATAGGACACTACACCAGAAACACAGATTACTGCAGTTCACTATAGGACACTACACCAGTAACATACATTACTGCAGTTCACTATAGAACACTGCACCAGTAACACACATTACTTTAGTTCAGTATAGGACACTACACCAGCAACACACATTACTTTAGTTCACTATAGGACACTACACCAGCAACACACATTACTTTAGTTCACTATAGGACACTACACCAGCAACACACATTACTTTAGTTCACTATAGGACACTACACCAGCAACACATATTACTCCAGTTCACTATAGGACACTACACCAGTAACATACATTACTGCAGTTCACTATAGGAAACTACACCAGTAACATACATTACTGCAGTTCACTATAGGAAACTGCACCAGTAACATACATTACTGCAGTTCACTATAGGATACTACACCAGTAACATACATTACTGCAGTTCACTATAGGACACTGCACCAGTAACATACATTACTGCAGTTCACTATAGGACACTGCACCAGTAATATACATTACTGTGGTTCACTATAGGACACTGCACCAGTAACACACATTACTGCAGTTCACTATAGGAAACTACACCAGTAACATACATTACTGCAGTTCACTATAGGACACTGCACTGTGTATTACACATTACTGCAGTTCACTATAGGACACTGCACCAGTAATATACATTACTGCAGTTCACTATAGGACACTGCACCAGTAATTTACATTATTGTAGTTCACTATAGGACACTGCACCAGTAATATATATTATTGTAGTTCATGTAATATACATTACTGTAGTTCACTATAGGAACCAAACCAGTATTACATTTACATTTACACTGGCGGCATTTGACAAACACCCTTACCCAGAGCGACTTACAAAAGTGCTTTGCTGTTCACTTAGAAAATATCCTTCGCTAGTTAAGCAGGCTAGACTCCGGAGATTTGAGAACGATTCTGGTAAAATCTACAACTACAGTACTACACGTAACATATAAAAGTAATCATTTACTACAGGACTCTACACAACTATTATACATTACTATAGTTTACTACAGGACTCTACACCTGTATTATACATTACTATAGTTTACTACAGGACTCTACACTAGTATTATACATAGTTTACTTCAGGACTCTATACCAGTATACATTACTATAGTTTAATACAGGACTCACCAGTATTATACATTAATAACAAGCATTACAGGACTCTACACCAGTATTATACACTACTATAGTTTACTATAGGACTCTACACCGGTATTATACATTACTATAGTTTACTACAGGACTCTACACCAGTATTATACATTACTATAGTTTACTACAGGACTCTACACCAGTATTATACATAAATATAGTTTACTACAGACTCTACACCAGTATTATACATAAATATAGTTTACTACAGACTCTTATACCAGTATTATAATAATATAGTTTAATACAGGACTTTCTACACCAGTATTATTATTATCTATAGTTTACTTACAGACTCTATACCAAAGTATTATACATTACTATAATTTAACATAGACTCTACAGCAGATATACATATATATAGTTTCATTGCTATGGGACTCTATACCAGTATTATACATTACATAGTTTAATACAGGAATAAATACTGGTATTATACATAAACATAGCTTACTGCTATGACTCTGCCACCAGTATTATATAATACTATACTTACTACGACTTCACACCAGTATTATACATTACTATAGTTTACTACAGGAATAAACATCAGTATTATACATAAACATAGTTTACTACAGGACTCTACACAACTATTATACATTACTATAGTTTACTACAGGACTTACACTGTATTATACATTACTATAGTTTACTACAGGACTCTACACCTGTATTATACATTACTATAGTTTACTACAGGACTCTACACCTGTATTATACATTACTATAGTTTACTACAGGACTCTACATCAGTATTATACACTCACTATAGTTTTACTAGACTCTACATCAGTATTATACACTACTATAGTTTACTACAGGACTCTACACCAGTATTATACATAAATATAGTTTACTACAGGACTCTACACCAGTATTATACATAAATATAGTTTACTACAGGACTCTATACCAGTATTATACATTACTATAGTTTACTACAGGACTCTACACCAGTATTATACATTACTATAGTTTACTACAGGACTCTATACTGTATTATGTATTACATAATTTGATTACAGTGACTCTACAGCAGTATTATACATATATATGTTTGATTACAGGACTTCTATACCAGTATTATACATTACTATAGTTTACCAGCAGGAATAAAACATCAGTATTATACATAAACATAGTTGGCCACAGGACTTCTACACCAGTATTATACATTACTATACTTTACTACGGGACTCTACACCAGTATTATACATTACTATAGTTTACTACAGGAATAAACATCAGTATTATACATAAACATAGCTTACTACAGGACTCTCTACACACAACTATTATACATTACTATACTTTACTACGGGACTCTACACCAGTATTATACATTACTATAGTTTACTACAGGACTCTACACCTGTATTATACATTACTATAGTTTACTACAGGACTCTACACCTGTATTATACATTACTATAGTTTTCATTACAGTGACTCTACACCTGTATTCATAAGACATTATAGTTTACTACAGGACTTCTACAGCACCTGTATTATACATTACTAGTAAGCCATTACAGGACTTACATCAGTATTATACACTACTATAGTTTACTACAGGACTCTACACCAGTATTATACACTACTATAGTTTACTACAGGACTCTACACCAGTATTATACATTACTATAGTTTTACTACAGGACTCTACACCTGTATTATACATTACTATAGTTTACTACAGGACTCTACATCAGTATTATACATTACTATAGTTTACTACAGGACTCTACACCAGTGTTCTACATTACTATAGTTTACTACAGGACTCTACACCTGTATTATACATTACTATAGTTTACTACAGGACTCTACACCTGTATTATACATTACTATAGTTTACTACAGGACTCTACACCAGTGTTCTACATTACTATAGTTTACTACAGGACTGTACACCTGTATTATACATTACTATACTTTACTACAGGACTCTACACCAGTATTATACATTACTATAGTTTACTACAGGACTCTACACCTGTATTTTACATTACTATAGTTTACTACAGGACTGTACACCTGTATTATACATTCCTATAGTTTACTACAGGACTGTACACCGGTATGAGATCATAATATGATTATAATTACATATTTAATATAATCATTACATGATTATAATTACATATTTTAACCAGTTATTCCAAGTGCGCGTCTGAATTACTTGTCTTTTTCGAATTGTCCGTTCCACCTTAAACAGAGCAGCGGGGCGGACTGGCGCCATTCTAACCCCCGCAGCCACGGCGCCATTTAACGTGGAACGGACAATTGGGAGAAAATGCTGACTTAAGCTTAGTTTCTCGATCCTGACTTCATTCAGACACACAGTGTAGTCCGTTTAAAGAAGACATGCTGATAAAAGACAAACATGCGGGAGACAGTTCCTCATTTTAATGAGGAAAACGTTGCTGTCCGTCGGCGCTAAATCGACCAACAGACCCACTTCCTATTGATATGAAGGGCTGAGCGACGCGCTGACTGACCAATAGGACGAGCGGACGGGACGCTTGCATCCAATAGGAGCACGGCAGGGGCGGGTCTTAGCGCCTCGGCGTAGAAACGACGGCAGCGCAGAGGCCCAAAAAGACTTCCAAACGACCTCCAAGTTCATGGCCTTTAAGCCGCACTAATCGACAACGACGCGTCTGTAAACGACCACCGACCGCTCCAGGTCACCCTATCGGTCAGACTGCGGCACTCTCACCCCGGAGACGCTTCATTTACCTTCTATTTCTTTCGATTTCGGTCACTCCGCGCTTTCCGTCCCGGTCACCAGCGGCGCGCCGTACAGCGCCGGTGACGTCACATCCCCGCTGCGTAAACAGCGCCGCTCCTAATTTAATATTTCATTAAACAGGACAAACGTGTTATACATTGTTATTATTATATAACCTTTAATAGTCTTCATATGAGAATATGAAGCCATTAGATGTGTAGTTTGTACACTGCTGGGGCCGGTCCCCTAAAGGGAGCAGCTGAAAGAAGAAGAAAAGAAGATCTTAAAAATGATTTGACTGCCTGTTAATAAAAGTTAAGATTCCATTGTGTTCAAAAGTTTGGGTACCTCACATGTTGGTCAAAAGTTTGGGTACCCCACATTCTGGTCAAAAGTGCTGATTGGTTGGTGTTACTGCTGCTTAATGTTGATTGGTTGGTATTACTGCTGCTGAGTGCTGATTGGTTGGCGTTACTGCTGCTGAGTGATGATTAGTTGGCCTGCCAATGACGCTGCTTCACTCCGATGTCATTGATTACATCACAGAATGGACTTTATAAATAGAGATTGTTTCTATCTCAGATTATCCTCTTGTGTTCATATGGGACCAGGTAAGCACCATTTATTCGTGTGATTGCAGTAGGTAGTTTTCCTCACTGGAATGAATGGTGGAAGGTTCAGAAATGTTACAGTGATGTCGCTTCACCACACCAGCTTAGAGAATGTGCAATGCCATCATTTAAGCAAAACATACTGCAGGAACTGCACTGTCTAGTGAGTGGGATTGCAGTAGGCAATCTTCTTTTTCTTCTTATTATTCCACCTGTTTTTGTCTCCATCATTCCATGCACAATTTTTAAATACTGACTCTGTTCAAACTTTAAAATGTCCGTCTTGAACCTGAATGGTTTGCTTGTATCGTGATTTATGACTTGTGTTTTTTGTACAATAATAACACAAACTTTCCAAATTCTGTAATTCATTGTGAATGGGGAAAAGTTTGTGTGATGAATCTATGAAAACCGCAAGTCAGATCAGGACAAAATATTGCATGAAGCTACTCTGCAAGATCTCCAACTCTGTCAAATTTGGTGTTTATAGCTCAAAAACGAACTTTTGAATTTTTGGACAAAAGTTTCCAGTTTCCAGTTTTTAATGCATTCCTATGGAAGAGTTTTGACCACTTTTATATTACACACGGTTTTTTTTTACAAAAAAATATAGCACTTACCAAAACATATTGCATGAAGCTTGACATTTCTGTCACAATAATTAATAGACTTCATATGAGAATTTACTGTAACCAGCCATTAGCGGTGTAGTTTGTGCAATTCTGGTGCCGGTCCCAAGCCCAGATAAATGGTGAGGGTTGCGTCAGGAAGGGCATCTGGCATAAAACTTGTGCCAAAACTATAATGCGGATCATAAATATGACGATCCACTGTGGTGACCTCTAAACGGAGCAGCCAAATAAAGAAGAAAGAAGATTTATTTATTTTTTCTGGTATGTAAATAAACAGTTATAAAAAAAAACTTTAGAAACACATTTTTCAATATTTTTTTTAGTTAGCATTTATTTATTTAGTGTATTTTGCAATATTAAAAAAATAATATGTAAAAAAAACCAAAAAAAAAAAACCTGTTCCTAATCCTTATTTTGTTTATTTGTAATTTTTTATAAATGTACTTTTCTGGTATATCTTGCTGTGTATATATATATATATATATATATATATATATATATATATATATATATATATACACACAGAATAAGAATGTTGGAGATGGAGCTGTCGGGCATGTATGTAGTGAAGGTGGACATGGAGATGGTTGGTGTAACAGTGGAGGTGGCAGGGGATAGGGCAAGATGGAGACAGATGGTCCGCTGTGGCGACCCCTAAAGGGAGCAGCCGAAAGAAGAAGGAGAAGATGTTGTGTACACTCTTTCTGCTGTACTGATAAAGTGTATTATCTGTGAGGCCGCTCAGGACAGGAGTATGGACTGATGCGGACTGAACAGTACCACGCATGCGCGCGCGCCCCGCCGACTTAATGACGTGCAGGGTCCCGGCCTCCCACAATGCACCGGGCGCTGGAGCGGCGGAGCTTGGGGAGGGACAGACGGAGCGGAATGAAGCGGGGACGCGCTGCTGTCCGGCCCTCACTGTCCGCCTGACGCCGTTCGCGAAGCCGACGTTACAGACATGCGGGTCCGCCGCGGTGTGTGAGTCGTCCCGCAGCCCGCAGCGTCGCCTCGCCCGCGCAGGCAATGACCGCCGCCTCGGCCTCCCCGCAGCAGATGAGAGACCGGCTGCTGCAGGCCGTGGACAGCCACAGCAACGTGAGTGTCCCGCAGCAGTTCCTCCCGCTGCAGCTCTGCGCTGGAACCGCGGCGTCGTTTAAGGTGGAGCGCAGAGCTGGACCCGGATGAGCCCAGCGTCCGCCGCCCTGGCCAGTAAAACCAGTCACGGTCCCGGACGGCGCTCCCGAACCGGCTCTGCCTGAACCGCGCGAGACGTTCGGTGAACATGTCCCCGGGCAGGACGCCGTCCGAGCTAAGCGGCTAACGGGCGACATGTCAACCCTGCAGGACATCGCCATGTTCCTGTGATCAGTCGCGCTGTGGGACACAACGTCTGACTGACGTCTGTTACACACGACTAACGTCGCTTAGAGTAGTCTATCTTAAGCTACAGTGGTGTAACGTCTGATTAACGTCGCTTACACCAGTGTAACTTCAGCTACAGTGGTGTAATGTCTAAATAACGTCGCCTAGACGAGTGTAACTTAAGCTACACTGGTGTAACATGGAAATAACGTGGCTTAAACCAGTGTAACTTCTGCTACAGTGGTGTAACGTCTGATTAACGTTACTTAGTACAGTGTAACTCAGCTACAGTGGTGTAATGTCTAAATAACGTCGCTTAAACCAGTGGAACTTCAGCTACAGTGGTGTAACGTCGCTAAGACCAGTAGAAGTTCAACTACAGTGGTGTAATGTCTAAATAATGTCACTTAGAGCAGTGTAACTTCAGCTACGGGGTGTAACGCTTAAATAATATCGCTTAGAGTAGTTTAACATCACTTAGATTACTGTAATTTAAGCTACAGTGCTGTAACATCTCACACCGCTTAGATCAGTGTAACTCAGCTACAGTGGTGTAACGTCTGATTAACGTCGCTTATAGCAGTGTAACTTCAGGGGTGTAACGTTTAAATAACGTCGCTTAAACCAGTGGAACTTCAGCTACAGTGGTGTAACGTCGCTAAGACCAGTGGAACATCAGATACAGTGGTGTAACGTCTAAATAATGTTGCTTAGACCAGTGGAACATCAGATACAGTGGTGTAACGTCTAAATAACGTTGCTTAGACAAGTGGAACTTCAGCTATTTTGGTGTAACGTCTAAATAACGTCGCTTAGACCAGTGTAACTCAGCTACAGTGGTGTAATGTCTAAATAACGTCGCTTAAACCAGTGGAAGTTCAGCTACAGTGGTGTAACGTCGCTAAGACCAGTGGAAGTTCAACTACAGTGGTGTAACGTCTGACTAGCGTCACTTAGAGCAGTGTAACTTCAGCTACAGTGGTGTAACGTCGATTAGACCAGTGGAACTTCAGCTACAGTGGTGTAACATCTAAACAACGTTGCTTAGACCAGTGGAACTCAGCTACAGTGGTGTAACGTCGCTAAGACCAATGTAACTTCAGCTATAGTGGTGTAATGTCTGACTAACGTCGCTTAGAGCAGTGGAACTTCACCTACAGTGGTGTAACGTCGATTAGACCAGTGTAACTTCAGATACAGTGGTGTACCATCTAAATAACATCACTTAGACAAGTGTAACTTCAGATACAATGGTGTAACGTCTAAATAATGTTGCTTAGAGTAGTGTAACTTGGCTATAGTGGTGTAACATCTAACATCGGTTAGACAAGTGTAACGTCAAACTAACATCAGCTACAGTGGTCTAACATTGTGTAGATAAGTGTAATGTTGGCTCATCAAGTGTGGCGTCAGCTATAGTGGTGTAACGTCTTGCATCGTATACACAAGTGTTACGTCAGGTACGGTGGTGTAACATCGGTAAGTGTTGCATCTAACTTGCATCGCTAGACAAATGTAATGTTCACAATGGTAGTGTAACTTAACATCAGCTAGAGTTGTGTAACTTCTAAATTGTGAAACATCTAGCATTTGCTTGGAAAGTGTAACGCATAGTTAACAGGTGGAGAGTGTAACTTCTCAATTGTTTTATCTAACCAAGTGCAGTAGTGTAACAATTAGCTGACATAAACCGGAGAAGTGTAACATCTATCCTGTTACATTGGCACTATGTTGCCTGAGTCAGGTATTGTCTGATCTACATCAGTTAGCCAATGTAAGGACAAAGTGGTGTATAGGCTCGCAAACACCTCCTGCTGGTTCGCAAAACCAAATTTTTAGCTGTTCGGTGCATTTCCACCAACACGAATAGGTTCTGGAACCTGAAAAGTTCATTCGGGGCAGGAACAAAAGATTAGTTTTTCAGCTTAAACCGCTGTGGGCGTGTCTAGTTGTACGGGAGCAATGATTATACTATTAGTATACTATTGTACGGTGTCGTCTTCTACGTCATCGCTAAATGTGTTAAGTGTTTGATCCATGTTTTGTTTCGTTTTGAGAGAAAAACAACCGCTCGCAGGATATTGTCTGATAAATCTCTTCATTTAGGTTCAGATCTAGAGAATTGGTTTGCCATTCAAACGCAATAATGCTCTGCAAATCATTTGGTAGAAGTTTTGGCACTGTGGTCAGGTGCCAAGTTCTGCTGGAGAAGTCTTATTGGCGTTTCTGGTCAACACGTCTCACAAACAGGAGTGCATTACAATATTTCGGCTCTACTCTACATATGTATTTGTCTCGTCACCATGTTTAAGGAGGACTCCTCTTTGTTTCCCCACAGATCTGTAACATGGTTGCAGTACTTGATGTTATCAGCAATTTGGAGAAATATCCCATCACCAAAGAAGCACTTGAGGTTGGTTCTAGTGTCATGTCTTTCGTATTTAGCACAATTATAATGCAATTTGAGAAGTTAAGACGATCACATGCAAGATGCTTGGAAAGATGCACTGGTGACTCATTTTCTTTTCAACCCAGGAAACCCGCTTAGGAAAGCTTATTAATGATGTCAGGAAAAAGACGAAGGATGAAGACCTTGCGAAGCGTGCCAAGAAACTCCTTCGAAACTGGCAGAAGCTGATTGAGCCTAGCCAGAGTGACATGCCGTCTCGGGGAGTGCAGGGTGGTCCTGGCTCTGCTAATGGCAGCTCCCATCCCTGCCGAACAGATGTGCTGGTGCCCCAGCCTGTGAAGGTCACATCAGAACTCAAAACTCGAAGTGACATCCATAACACTTTCTCTCCTTTGGCAGAGAAATCGAGGAGCCGGAAACACAGGGACCAAAGGGATAGTCCGAATTTGCCATCCAAAGTGTGTAAAACGCACAGCCATGTGTTTTCTTCCACCCCGCCATCAAACGGAATTGGTGGCAGTCCTGAGTCTCTCCTGGAAAAACAAGATGACGCACCTTCTGATAGAAACCGCCCAGAGCCTCTGGAGACTGACAGACAAAACAAAATTCCTGTCAATGCTGTTAAGCCTCATCCAAGCTCACCTGGGCTCCCTAAACTCCCTAGCACTTCTTCCTTACTTAAAACTTCAGTGTTAAAGCAGCTGGTTGGAGATGGAGCAGAGAAGCCTCAACCCAGTAGTCCCCAGTACTCCTTAAGTCCACTTCATGTAACACAAGAGACTGTGGCTAAGAGATCTTCAGCATATGCACCAAAAGGGACTCTCCTGAGCCCATCTCAGAATTCTGCCCAAGTGCCCTCTCTTCTGCCTTTAACATCACCAACCCAAGCTTCTCGCGCTGATGGTCCGTCGTCTATAGACCTGGAGGACTCCTTTCCTTTGCACAGACCAGCAGAGAGAACGTCTCATTTGCAGCATGGCAGTACAACACATGAGCCATCGGAGTTGCACTTGTCTCCTGAGGTTTCGAGGGACAGCTTGGAGGGGGTAACCTCCAACAAAAAACGAAAGAAGTACCGGTCCAGAGACTACACAGTAAACCTCCAAGGGCAGTCCTTGGAGGACCAGATGAAACCTGTACGATTAAAAGAGCGCAGGCTGACGTTTGACCCAGTGACTGGACAGATCAAGCCACTCACTCCGAAGGAGTCCCACCAGGAGGAGGAGTGCCAGGGACCACCACCACCCTCCTTCGATCCTGTAAGGGCAGAGTTGCCCACACAGAAGCAGTCTGTGACAGCCCCCAGTCCCTTTCAGCAGACGAACTGGAAAGAGCTGTCTCGTAACGAAATCATCCAGTCTTATCTCAGCCTTCAGAGCAATGTCCTTACGTCTTCTGGAGCACAGACCCACGGTGCGCACTTCTTTATGACTGAGTATTTGAAACGAGAGGAGAATGACGTACGGGAGACCTGGAAGACGCACGTCTTGGTACCGAGCAGCTCTGGCACGGATCTTCCTGGAGTGAGCCGAGAGGTGACACTTGAGGACCTTCAGAGGATACACACAGGACAGTGGCCCGGGGTCAATGGTTGTCACGACACCAAGGGCAACTGGTTTGACTGGACAGAGTGCATATCTTTGGATACCCATGGTGATGAGACCAGACTGAACATCCTGCCATATGTCTGCCTGGACTGAAGCAAAAGTTCTGATGGCTTTGCGTACAATTTATCGGCAACCCCCTGCCCGCCGCTGCCGCAAGTTCATAGTCTGAATTTCAAGTTCAATGTACTGAATTTGGGGCCCTTGTTTTCCTTTTTCTTTTCTTTTTTTTTTTCTTTCTTTCTTTCTTTTTTTTTTTTTTTATAAAAAGTAATTGAAAAGATGTCATGTTTGTAATGTGCTGCTACCAACAATAATTTGCAAACAGGAGGAGTTGTAAATAATGGCTCTGTGTCACGAGCCAGCTACTGCACAATGTTGTGTATGGGAGTGGTCAGAGTAAGCACTAAGCGGTGCACATAGGGGTCGAAAGCAAGAGAAAAAAAGCTTGTTGGCAGTTACAAAGAGCTTTATGTGACAAAGAATAAATTATACTTTTTTATCATGTACGCATCTATTTATTTGACTTTTTTTTTTTTTTTTTTTTTTTTTTTTTTTTTTTCCTACCAGACGGTTTATCCTCTGCAATGTGCAAGCGATCACTGAGGGTTTGAGTCACGTCAGTCCTTTTATTCGTGAGGCACAGATACATGTTTCGCTCTCGTGTGCTCATTATGGTTGCCACCGACATTCCATACTTTTATCGCTTATCTCTTTTGGATGTTAGACTTTTATTCTGGAATTCCAGAATAAAAGTCCAAATTCTATAAATGGAGAAATTCAAAGAAATGAAGGGTCTATCTTGCCTCCTTATATTTGTGCAGCCCTGCTAGAGGTGTCTCCCCCCCCATCTTCGGTTTTTGACGGTAGTATCACATTTTTGCTTAGTTTGTCAAATTAATGACTTGGGTTTCACATGCTGTCAACGTGTCTCAACTTCGTAAACGGAGTTAATCTGTGCATGTAACGACTGATTAGGAGTGATTCTTTTTGCTGTCGAGTTCTGTTAAGTCAAATTTGTGACTCTTTTTGAGATATGCATTCAGAACTCTGGTGTATTGCTGTGAGAAACAGGAACAGGAGGTTCTACCTCGCAGGAATGTTCCTCCATACTCGGCGCTACTTTGGACAAAACCGGCAGTGGAGAGTGCTGATCCACATCTTCACCTCCATACTGTGAGAGGACAAAAAACCCGGAAAATGCTGGGATTATTCTGACATTCCTTTAGGTGTCGATTGCCTTACTGGATAGTTTTAATTTAAGCCTGAGCGAGTTGTAGGGCAATATAGCATTTTTAGTTGTTTTTTTTTTTTCTTTTCTCATTTTGTTTTGTTCATAACTGCCACCCAGACACGCATCGGGTGCATTTTCACAGTCTCTGCATGCGTGTACATAACTCTCACATCCCTACAGTCCACCTATAGCCAGAGTGTACGTTTATTCCCTGAGCTGTAATACATGCCATTAAAAAAGGAACATGGTGATGATTTTGTGTTGTGGAGGTGCTTCTGCAGGTTGGCCCACGCAGGATGGGGTCCCGTCACACTGCGTTTCTTCCCACGCCATGGGTCATGTACGGTTTTGTTCATTTTACTGCTTCCACCCCTACCGAATGTTTCATTTCGAGGCCTTTCTGTTTCTTTTGTTTTGTGAAGTCGATTTGCTGCTGACTTGCGAACACTGTGCTCTGCTACCTTCGTCCTACCGATGTGCCTTTTGATGTAAAATCTTCTGAATGGCTTTCGCTGGCTTCACCTAGTGACCGAACACGACGTCATTGCTCAGAACCATGTCAGAACCTGCAGGGATACACACTGTTTAAAGCAATGGCCATCTAATGAGCTCAGCCCTGGTTAAAGGGTGTTGCGAATTTGCAATAAAACGGGAGGCCAAATTATTTTGACCTGGTCGATGGATCAGTACTTTTGTTCAGTGTTTAACATGACTCTCATTTGTTCAAAATAAATGAATTCATTCAAACGTTGCCACTATCGGACCTCATCTGTTAGTAAACGCTAAATTATTCCACATATGTGAATGTGTCTTGGTTTCTGTAGCGGGGCAGTGGGAACAGAAGGAGGAGCTGGTGTAAGTTGGGGGCATGTTAATGATAGGTTTGTGTATTTATTTATTTATTTATTTTATTTTATTTTTTTAAACTTCCCTTTACTTGGCTTTTAAGGCCCAAGCCATTATGCGCTTGGCTCGGATTCTCAATCCTTGTTAGATTGGGTCATAATTTTGTCCTTAACATCTCAAACATTGTAAAGATATGTTTTATTAATTTTTGCTATAAACCTGATGAGGATTAAAATAGCCCAATACCAAAACCTTTACATTTGATCATTTATGTAGAAGTTGGAAAATTAGTGGAGGTTCCCTTGAATTGCCTTCATCGGAACATAATTCCACTGTCCTGCACACAGGGAAATTTGTCTACATCCACACACTGACACACACACACATTATACAGTGAGTGTCTTGCTCAAGGGCACGTCAGTCAAGTCCTGCCAGTTCAGGGAATCAAACCGGCACCTTCCAGTCACAAGGCTGGTTCCCAAACCACCAGGCTGCCTTGGATTCATATAGCCAACTCCCACTCTGATCAAATATTAAAACATTCCCAGATCGGCTCATCTATCCGACGTTGTTCACCTCTTAATGATTGGTGTAGGTAGAAATGTAAAAAATGTCATTGTTTATATCTTGTGTAAATTGTGAAAGCGACATGCACTCTCTGCAGGTAGCAAATTGTCACTGTCCAATGAAAAATGTATCTCCGACATGGTAACTTTACAGGAGAAAGCAGTAATGCTCTTAACTTTGAATGGTAGTTAATGTGACATAAGAGGAATTTGTCATTTAGAGCATTTCTATTGACCCATTCATCCAGAATTATGTACAGTGTTCAGAGCCATGGCGAACAGCCGTATGAGGCGTGGGTTCAATCCTGCCAGTATTCCCAGTATGTCCATTTCCCTGTTCTTGTATCACATCGGAAACATCCTGATTTTGGTTGAAATATTGCAAAATGTGGAATTTCCCTTTTAGCTAAACAGGACTTGCCTGGATCTGGTAAAGATACTGGATCTGGTTCGGAAATGATCAGGAAATGGAAATAAAATTCAACAAAGATGGATAGAAGGATAGAGAAGAGATAGAGAAAAGAAACAAGTCTTGTGTTTGTTTCTATTAATGGTTTTTATAAAGTGTTACATTATAATATATAGATAATAACACTGTAAACAAAATGCAAGAATTATGAAATAGATGATTGGACTGTTTTATCCACATCCCACAACTATGACAGATTTGGGTTTATTTCTGGTGCACCTGGCAACCACGACAGCTTAGGTGTAGGTTCCTTTTTCTTTTCTTTTTTTGCATCTGGCAACCCTACCAGTCTTTGGACTGATTTTCCCCACCTGGCAACCCTGACAGATTTGGGCTTATGTTTGTTGCACCTGGCAACCCTAAAAGTCTTTAGGCTGTCTTTTATCCCCACCTGGCAACCCTGGCAGCTTTTGTGTTTTTCTTTGTGGTTGTTTGTTTTTTATTTTTGCACCTGGCAAATTTAACAGTCTGTTTTTGCCCCCATCTGGCAACCCTAACAGCCTCTGGGTTGTTCATATTGTACCTGGCAACCTTAACACTCCAAGGACCGTTTTCCCCACACCTGGCAACCCTGACAGCGTGTGTGTGTGTTTTTTCCCCACCTGGCAACCCCGTGGAGGGCGCTGTGTGTGTGTTTCTGTGTTCTTCAGTCGGAACCGGCCGATTAAAGTCCGCTCGGTGGCGGTGTTTGAGCGGTGCGGAGCGCTCTGATCCGGTGTGATCCGGTGTGATCCGGTCTGGTTCGGTGTGTGGTTCGGTCCGTGGTCCGGTCTGTGCGGCGGCAGCATGTTTAACCGGATGACCAGTCTGTGGATGGGGGATGTGAGTGTTAAACTGGACTAAAGTGTGTTTATGACCGGTCATCAGATCATCAGAGTCTGACTCAGACAAAGCCGAACCGAGCCCCGCTGCGGGCCGAGGCCTCTGCGGCCGCTCCACCTTAAACCCTCCGATTTAAGGTGGAGTGGAGAGTTACGTAACTGTGCACGTTCTAATGTAATACTATATCAAACATTTACATTATAATATCAAATATAATTCACTATTATAATCATTTAAATAAGTTACGTAACTCTGCGCGTTATAATCCGCCGAATCCACTGTTAGCAGAGCTTCAGTCTGTTTATTTAGTGAATTCAACCAAAAACGCCACCTTTCAGCCGTTCACAGCTGTGTATGTGTGTGTGTGTGTGTGTGTGTGGTGCAAATGAGGGTATACATACATACATACATACACACACACGTGTATGTATGTATGTGTGTGTGTGTAATCATATATACCCTCATTTACGTATACACACGTACATGCATACACGTGTGTGTGTGTGTGTGTGTGTGTGTGTACACACTCATACATACATACACACTTACGCGCACATACATACACACACAAGTAGTACAGATGAAAATAGAGACAGTTCTTGTTAATGTTGTCAATTTCATGATGAATGGACCAATAGAAATGGACCAATAGAAATGGACCAATAGAAATGGACCAATAGAAATGCTGTAAAAGTTCTTTAAGTGCTCAGTTTTTGAGTTTTCTGATGGTGTCTTACAGCTGGACCCCTACATGGATGAAAACTTCATCAAGCAGGCGTTCAGCACGATGGGGGAGACGGCCTACGGGGTTAAAATCATAACGCACCGAGTCACGGGGTAAGAACTGCCTGTCTTCTGATGGGCCTTTTACACCAACGTGGAACCGGTTCCGTTCCAGTTTGCAAACCTAATTTTGAATCTTTCAGCACAGAAACCAAAGATTAGTAGGTTTCTCAGCTCGAATCGCTGTGTGTCGAGTTGCACAGGAGCGATGACATACCATTCGTCCTGTATGGTGTCTTCTGCGTCTTCTTATCCCTAAAAGTTGCATTTTGCAGAAACACAGACGTCTTTAACAGAGCAAAAGCTCGCAGGTTGTCTTCTCATTTCCGTTTACTGACCCTGTGCAGCCCCTCTGTTGATGGTGTTTCTGTGCCGTATCCTCGGTTCCACTAAAACTGGTGTAAATGCGGGCCGGCTCACTTAAAAGTGAGTTTAAAAGTGGGTTAAAAACCCACAATGAAACCAAAGTGGATTGGGAACCAGTTAAGAGCTGCTAGTACTGTTGTAATGTGGTCGTACATTGTTGTACCAATGAGCGTTCCAGCTGCTGCATTGTGGATCAGCTGTAGCACTAGTGCATCCAGTTTTCCAGATCCTTTTCTGACGAAATTTTAATTAAAATCAAAGTGAAAACGTCCAGTGAAACGTCTTGGCTGCTGTGGGTGGATGTATGTCCGTAGTGTCATCGCTTGTCGTCACGGTTGTGTTGCTCTTTCTCCAGAGGCTCGGCGGGCTACTGCTTTGTGGAGCTGGCAGATGAAGCCAGCGTGGATCGATGTGTCCAGAGACTGAATGGGAAACTGGTTCCAGGATCGAATCCAGTGAGTGCACGTGTTACTGTTCGGCTTCAGATCCGTAGTTTAATACTCATTTATTTATAGTCTTGAAGTTTAAAAAGCACAGCTTCCACCCGTTGTTGCTAGGAATCTGTAGTGTTTCTGAGTAGTCACGGGGAGTCAGAGCTGAGTGTCTTCCTGAAAAACAGTGGTTGACGCTGTTTGCAATTGGCTTTGTTTGAAGCTGCTGAATAAACTGTATACTGAGTGACGGAGGTACGTGATTACCAGGACGCTTCCTCATTTTAAAGATATTCGTCATGTTGGTAGAAGAAGTGATGGTTCTTCATCTGACTGAACTTTTATCCTGTTTTTTTTCTTCAATATTTAGCCCAGGAAGTTCAAGCTAAACTATGCCACGTACGGGAAAAGGCCTGAGCCGGGGTGAGTTCACCTTCACACACGTTTGTTTGTTTTTGTTTGTTTGATGATTAATACTGGAATCGATTTGTCGTCCTTCATATTTTGACACTCTGAACTGATTTTATGGACATTTTTATTCTTCATACAATTCCGATCTTATCGTTGACTCTGACTGGTCCGGCTTAAAGTATAAAAGAGCCCAGATTCCGGTCAGGAACGTCGCAAATGTAGAGTAACATCCAACGTTTTGTTGAATTTCTGTTTTCCCCTCAGACCCGAGTTTTCTGTTTTTGTTGGTGACCTCACACCAGAAGTGGACGATTATCAGCTCCATCAGTTCTTTGTGAAAAAATACCCGTCCTGCAAAGGAGCCAAAGTTGTCACTGATCCGTACGGGAATTCAAGGTACAAAAAAAGTTCTCCCGCGTCTTCGTTTTTTGGGAGGACCCGTGTGAAGTTTACGGTTTTCCGGATTTGTGAATGACTTGACTTTCTTGCATTTATCAGTTGGTCATTTTGCTTCACCATTATCCTGCTTTCCCTAAAAGGGGCCACTCTATACATGGATGTGATTTGCCTTTGTTACAAATCTGCTAAAACTATTGTTTTCCTCACATAGGGTAAGCAAGAGCAACTCACAAATGAAGTGATGCTACTTCATGTTAAAAGTAAAAGAAAAGTTTAAGTTCTACCATCAAATGAATTTCTGTTTGCTTTCTTTATTAGAAATAAGTTTATAATTAATAATGCATGAATCGGCACGGCGAGACGGGGGAGAGAAGAGCTGACTGTTTAGTGTTGTCCTGAATTTTCAGGGGTTACGGCTTCGTCAAATTCAGCGATGAGAGCGAGCAGAAGAAAGCCCTGGAGGAGTTTCAGAACGCTACCGGCCTTGGAGGCAAAGCCATCAGAATTAGTATTGCAGTCAATAAAAGGTAATGTGATGTTACATTCCATTTAGTGACACACACACACACACACACACACACACACACACTGTGAATTCACACACTAGGGGGCAGTGAGCACACATGCCCGGAGAGGTGGGCAGCCCTATTCCGGCACCCAGGGAGCAGCCTGGGAGTTAAGTGTCTTGCTCAAGGGCACGTCAGTTGTGTCCGACCAGTTCAGGGAATCAAACCAGCAACCTTCCAGTCACAAGACTGGTTCCCTAAACACCAGGCAGGTCACAGCTGCACCCCCGTGCTGCTAAAAAAGGACAAAATCCAAAAGTGACGTCAATATTGGGGCAATATGATGATTGTGGGCCAAGTTTGATGCGCGCAGAATTGAATGCAGCGCAGTAGTTTCACTGAAGCTCTTCTGGAGTTCGGTGAACAACGTACAGCACATTAGAGTGGCATAGAGTAAAGGTGCACATTTCCATATTTAGAAGAATCATATTTTTCATGCAGACCTGTGTTTTGTGAAGTGTTGAACACAGTTTAGGCAATTATTTCATATAAAAAGGCAAAATCTAAACACTCCTTATTTTTCACAGCAACAAAGCAAACAGCTACCACAACCAGAGTCACAACTACAACAGCACGTACCAGCAGCAGTATTACCAGCAGCCCTACAACAACTACTATCAGCACTGGGGCTACGACCAGTACAACAGCTACAATTACGGCTACAATCCCTACGCCACCCCCCCTCCTGTTCCGCATGGGATGATGGGACCCCCTCCACCAATGCCTCCGATGCCCCCTGACATGAACGCAGCCACAGAGGTATGTGGAAACCCCTTCTGTATCGCTTACATAACTACCTTCATCAGTTCACCTCTCTACCCCTTCAACCTGTGCACCCTTACTGTCTGAACGTTGGGGTAGTGGTTCCTTCTCGGTACTGCATCGTAATCTTTTAAGTGTGCACCGTCAGATGCTGTCGATTATTTTAGTAATGGCTTCTGATGACAGTCCATCGATTTATTCCGTCAATTAAAGTTTATTTATGAAGCGCTTTTTACAACAAAGGCATCACAAGAGCTGTACTGAAATCCAGGTCCACGCCTCGATTGAGCAGCCAGCGGGGCAACAGTGGCAGAAAACCTCCCTCAGGCTAAGAGGAAGAAACCTTGAGAGGAACCAAGGCTCAAAAGCGGAACCCGTCCTCCTCTGCTCGACACCGGAGAGCACAGACACGAAGCACAGAGAGCCGTAAAATAATAAAGAAGTAAAGTTAATAGTGAGAGCAGACTGTGTTTGTGCGAGAGTGTGAGAGAGAGACAGAGCAGGATACGACCTCGGTGTGGAAGTCCATGCAGGTTAAACAGTCATCTGGCAGTGGAGTCTCAGATTTGGGACAAGTGGACCAAGGAAATCATCCCAACGAGGACAGCGTCAGAGGGCAGCAGGGTCCGGATCAGGAGACTTCTAGGTAGATCCGTCAGGATTAAGTATCATGAGTGGACATGAAACATCAGCCAGGCAGCAGCGGCAGCTCAGGACAAGGGTGAGAGATCATAGATGATCTGGTGTAGCGCCAAAAGGAGTTAACCAAAAGCCTGCGTAAAGAGGAACGTTTTCAGTCGAGATTTAAAGACAGAGTGTGTGTCTGCGTCCCAAACAGTAGCAGGAAGGTTCTTCAAGAGTTAGGGGGCTTTATAGGAGAATTCTCGTCCCCCCTGCAGTCCATCCATCCATCTTCCTCCGCTTATCCGGGGCCGGGTCGCAGGGGCAGCAGTCTAAGCAGGGATGCCCAGACTTCCCTCTCCCCCAACACCTCAGACAGATCCCCAGGAGGAATCCCGAAGCCTTCCCAGGCCAGCCGAGAGACATAGTCCCTCCAGCGTGTCCTGGGTCTTCCCTGTGGTCTCCCCCCGGTGGGTTGTGCCTGGAACACCTCCCCAGGGAAGCATCCAGGGGGCATCTGAAAAAGGTGCCTGAGCGACCTCAACTGGTTCCTCTCGAACCAGTAGCGGCTCTACTCTGAGCTCCTCCCTGGTGACCGAGGATCTCACCCTATCTCTGAGGGAGCGCCCGGCCACCCTACGGAGGAAACTCATTTCAGCCGCTTTTATCCATGCTCTTGTCCTTTCGGTCATTACCCACAGCTCATGACCATAGGTGAGGGTAGGAACGTCCTCTTGCAGTGTTTTTTCTCATTGGAGGGACTGTCCGTAGGCCCGAATCTTGTGAGCGAAGCGTCCGTGATGGCTTTAAAAAGCTATAAAGTGATATTTTGGAGCAGTAATTAATTAGGAGCAGTATTTTATCGTATTTTTAGAGCTCTGGTGAGACTCTAGCGGTTGCGTTTTGGACTAATTGGAGCTTCTGTGATGATTTTCCTACCAGCCAGAACGGGATGACAATAATCCAGCCTATGAATGTGTACATCAGTACCTCAGCCTCTTTTTAGGAAAGTAATTTGGCAATTTTACGCAAATGAAAGAATAATCCATTGGTTTTGATGGTTGAAAAGTTGTCCATCCAGACAATTTGTGTGGTACTGTTTTAGTTTCAGTTCGATGCAATAACACAAAATCCTGCTAGGCAAGCTGAGGAATTAAACACCACGTGCACCGGTGCCATCGCTGACTCCATTATTGGATTATTGTACATCGACGTGTGTGGTACAGTGTTCCCAGAAACGCCTTTTAGGAAAGTGTTTTGTGCGTCTTGTGCTTTTAAGTGGTTTAATGAATCTGCATGTTGTGTTTACAGCAGTCTCAAGATGCCACTGAAGAGGTTGATGAAGACAATGAAGGTAAGGCTGTAGTTATCTTGGGGTTAATAGATCAGACATTTAGAGACGGTGTCCTCTTTAGGAGTGTGACGTCAGTTGGATTTATATCCATACCTAAGTGAAGTCATGTGCACAAGTTCAGAGATTCTCTTAAGTGCTGGAGTCTTTACCCAGTTGCAGTCACCTCGAAACCAGTTAGACTGGCTGTATCGAATGTGAGATGCAGCTCTAGTCTGCCTACTGGTGGAGTGTAGAGCAGGGAGGGGAACTGGGGGCTGGAATCCAGCACAGTTTGTGAATTTCCCTGCTCCGACACACCGACTGAACACACAGGCAAATAACTGATGGGTTGAATCATGTGTGCTTGATCAGGAAGATCACAACTCTGGACCTTGGTATGGAACGCGCATGGTTCTCAGTTCTTCAGTATCAATCTGCCTGCAAGCGCTGGAGAGAAGCTCCTTTTCATATCAGAAATTGCAACTCATTCACTTGATCAAGTTGATCCTTTCTTTCTTTCTTTCTTTCTTTCTGTCTAGATCCGAACCCCCAGGTGGACGTGGAAACTCTGAACAAGCAGTTCATGGAGCGCAGCGAGGAGCTCTACGACTCGCTCATGAGTTGCTCCTGGCAGCCTTTGGACAGTGTTACATCTGAGATCTTCTGCTCCTGATGGTCTGCATCAGCCCTTGACCATTCAATGGAAATGCCTTTTTACACTGTTCTTAAAGCTTTTCAGATTAAAAAAACGCTCTGGTTTGTTTTATGTGGGATTTTTTTTTTTCCCCTCTTGTTTTTGGCCTTTTGTTTTCCTGACCCTGAAAATAAAGGTTATGGGGGTTTTTTCTCTGCACACTGTATGTTCTTGCAAAGTTGAGGAGGATTCATGTCTGGTCCATATTAAAGGATTTTTTAAATCATATCTAGTCTTTGAGTGTACAAGCATTCAGGTACCGTGAACCCTTTTTTCTGGAGGTAATTGGAGGAAATTACTGCTGATCAGTACTGAACGATTCAACCCAAACGTGAGAACCTCCACCTAACAGTCTATCAAGAAGTCCAAACACCTTCTCTTTTGATTTCATAAAAATAAGCAGCGTAATGGAGCACGGTGGTTCAGTACCTCTGCCCATTTGGGCAACACTTAACAGCACACATCAAAAGAATAGTTGCACCTAGAGGGGCGGGTTGGATTGCGGTGCAATAAGGATACCAGGAACAATAAATGGTCATTTAAGACTTCTTTCCGTATGTATTGATCTACACATACAGTCCCCTCCTGACGTTTTGGAACAGCAAGGCAGAATCCCTTGTTTTTGTTGTGCGCCAAAGTCATTTCGATTTAAAGGTTAGTGTGAGACAAGAGTTCAGGATCTCAGCTTTTATTTCCTGGTAGTTTTCATCAGATGTGATAAACTAATCAGGACACACCACTCTTTCTTTAAACCCACCCATTTTTCAAGTGAGCAAAACTATCAGAACATGTGACTGAAAGGTGTTTCTTGTTAACCAGGTGGTGCAATTAAGGCTGTTAAAGCCCTAAAAAGGTCTGCATGACTCTCCTTCTTGGCTTTGGTTAAACCTACACAGATAAGAAGATAAACCACAATGAAGACCAGAGAGTTGTTTATGAGAGAAAAGCAAGCCATTCTGAAAGACAGAAAAGAGGGGAAATCAATCCGAGCCATTGGAAAAACATTGGGCATAGCAACCACAACCATTTGGAACATCTTGATAAAGAAACCACTGCTGTACTGAGCAACAGGCATCGAACAGGTCGACCAAGAAAAACAACAGCCAATGATGAGAGAAGAATTGTCCTAGCTGTAAAGAAGAACCCAAAAACTACAGTAAGGCAGATCACCAACAACCTCCATAGAGCAGGGGTGAAGGTATCCCAGTCCACTGTTCGGAGAAGACTCCGAGAGCAGAGTTATGGAGGCCATACAGCACGATGTAAACCCCTCATCAGTATCAAGAATCGGAAGGCCAGATTGGAGTTTACCAGAAAGTACAGAGATGAGCCACATAAATTCTGGAACACAGTCCTATTGACTGATGAAACAAAAACGAACCTCTACCAAAGTGATGGAAAGGCCAAAGTGTGGAGGAAGAAGGGAACGGCCCAAGATCCAAAGCACACAAGATCATCTGTAAAGCATGGTGGTGGTAATGTCATGGCATGGCCACCTCTGGAACAGGCTCAGTCATATTTATTGATGATGTAACTGATGATGGCAGCAGCAAAATGAATTCAGAGGTGTACAGACACATTCTGATTGCCAGTGTAAGGAGGAATGCTACCAAACTAATTGGCAGGAGTTTCATTTTGCAGCAGGATAACGACCCAAAACATACTGTAAAGAAGACAAAGGAGTTCATCAGGGGGAAAAAGTGAACATTGTTAGATTGGCCAAGTCAGTCACCTGATTTTAACCTGATTGAACATGCATTTGACCTCCTCAAGAGGAGACTGAAGGGAGAAATAAACAAGAATTAAAAGAAGCTGCCATAAAAGCCTGGAGTAGCATCACAAAGGAAGAGTGCAACCGCTTGGTGATGTCCATGGGTCGCAGGCGGGAGGCAGTTCTTGAAAGCAAGGGTTTTTTCACCAAATACTGAGTTTAATTCACTTCAGCTTTGTTTGTTCCTTTACTTTTGCTCATGTATGAAATGGTGTGGTGTAATACAAACGGTGATGAACCCAGATTTACTTCACATATTTTGAAGAAAATGCCAATAAAAGCTGAGATTCTGAACTCTTGTCTCAAATCCATCTTTTAGTCTTAAACGCAAAGGTCTTCAGTGAACAACAAAAACAAGGATACGCCTCTCACTTCTCACAGCCCTACAACGTCATCCCCCTCAAACTCTTCCAACTTCCCAAATTGTATCCATGCTCTGGTGGTTGGGGAACAACCCTTGTGACTGGAAAGTTGCTGGTTTGATTCCATGAACTGGCAGGACATGACTGAAGTGCCTTTGAGTAACTTAACATTCCAGCTGCTCTCCAGGTACCATGGATAGGGCTGCCCACCACTCTGGGCACTTGAGCTCACTACCCACTAGTGTGTAAATTCACTAGTCACGTGTGTGTATCACAACGTGAATGGGTTCAATGCAGGACGAATTCCTTAGAGTGCAGCAGAGCTGGTCTATACGGGTCTATCTGGGTTTTTGTTTGTCCACCCTCTTTTTAAGGATTGACCACAGGTTCTCAGTGGGGCAAATTTATTTCACAGAGCCACTTTTGCCTTGTGACATGGTGCTCCATCTCCAATTTGCTCCTGGAACGATGAAAGCCTTACTCATGGCAGAACCCACTCCCCTGGATGAGAAGCAACCACACTCTTGAATGGTCTCAGGATGCTTCACTGTTGGTGTGACACAGGACTCATGGTAGCGTTCACGTTTCTTCTCTGTAGAAGTCTGAAGGAGCTTCATCAGAGAAATAACTTTAGCCCAGTCCTTCTGCAGTCCAGTCCCTACATGTCTTGCAGAAGGTCAGTATGTCTTTGATGTTTTCCTTGGAGCGAAGTGGCTTCTTTGCTGCCCTTCTTGACACCAAGCTGTCCTCCCAAAGCCTTTGTCTCACTGCGCCTTTAAATGCCCTCACAATTAAATGTAAAATTAAACAAAAAGGTTAACAACACAGATACAGAACATTAGAAATAGAAATAGACCCCCTAGTGAGCAAGCCAACGGGCGACAGTGGCAAGGACAAACTTCATCAGTGCTGGAGGAAGAAACCTTGGGAGGAACCAGGCTCCTCTGGTCAAACTACTTATACATAGCTATTTAGGGGACACTGGACCCCCACAACTCTGTTCTAATACTCTGTACTGGTAATATTAGTTCCCTGATGGACATACAGTAGGAACAATAGCAACTAATTTGGGTCCATGTAAATTTATACACAGTTACTGGTGGCTGGTGGGCAACTGCTAGAATCACAATATAAGACTCCTTTGTGTTTTCATGAGGAAATTAATCTAAAATTATGCAAATTACTAATCCCACTGTTATCAGATCAGAGATCTAGGAGTAACGCAAAGCGCCTGGTTGGTTGTATATAGAGCAGAGTTTGAGGTGCCATCAAACAAGAATATCCCGCTATTTTAATTTTTGGATCATAAAGATTGAATTTTTTGTTTTTGAATTAAACTCATGGATGGTTTTGTTTCTCAGGGCTCTTCGGGTCACTGAAATCAATCTCAAACACCAGTGATAATTAGTTGAGCCCGATTAATGGAAAACTGCTTAAAAAGGATGTTCCACATTATTAAAGTGCAGGTTTCCACCAATATGGGAAAGAAAAAGGAGATTTCTGCTGAAAAGCATCAAACAGTCCAAGCTGGTCGCCTTCATGCTGCACTGCACCGATGCAGTAATTCGTGGTCAAGGAGCCCCAGCAGGATGTTAGTGTGAGTATCATGTCTGAGAGCCTGTTTATCGGTCAGTGGGGGAAGATCTGTCTGTCTATATATATATATATATATATATATATATATATAGTGGCACTGCATGAACATGATTGGCCTGTAAATACCTGTGGGGTGTGTGTCGGGGGTATTCTTATCTAGTAGTGACAATGCAGGGTTTAAAACTGTCTGTCTGTCTGTCTGTCTGTCTGTCTATCTGCTAGTGCCTGTAAAAAGTTATGTTGTGAAAAAGTCATATCTTTTATTGTCATTATAATTAGTGATCTGTTTCAAGCTTTTCAAGATTTTGTATTGAATATAAAATCTCAATCTGACTTTTTGTATGAAATTAACAGGAATGAACTTTTTCTGACATGCAGTAATGTACACACACACACACACACACACACACACACACACACACACACACACACACACACACACCGGGAGATTGTAATCTATCTCCATCTTCTGGACAACAAACTGAAAGACAACACAGATGGCTGTGCTCTGGCAGCACTGAGGTACTGCAGCAATTATGTATTTGTGTGTGTATAAATATATAAATTTATACACACATCTCAACACCCCATTACTCTACCCTATAACCTCAATACCCCATTACTCCACCCTATAACCCCAACACCACATTACTCAACCCCTATTACCCCAACACCACATCACTCCACCCCCATTACCCCAACACCCCATTACTCTACCCCCATTACTCCAACACCACATTACTCCACCCCATAACCCCAACACCACTTCACCCCATAACCCGAACACCCCATTACTATTCAGATTTCAGAATAAAAGTCTTTGAAGGGAACACACTGATACATAAATAATAAAATTAATAAATAAATACTGTCCCGTATTTAAAATAACTTTTATTGTTATTATTATTAAAATTCGTTTATTTTCCCTCAAATCGCTTATTTTCCCAAAAATCTCTATAATCTGGGAAGAGCGGACTTCCTCGCTGGTGGGCGGAGCTTCTCTGTAGACTCCGCCTACACTCGTCCCTGACTGGCGGAGAGCGGCGGAGGAAGCGTTCGCCTGACAACCAGGGCAGGGAGGCAGCGGAGGCAGGGGAGGCAGACAACAAGAGGCAGGAACGGGCGACGGAGGCCTCGCGGAGGAATAAACAGGGGACAGTGTGTGACAGCCCGACCCCGAGGACACGGAGGACCCCGAGGACCCGCGCTGTGTGTTTATGCGGACAGTAGGTGAGCTGTGATTGGCCGCTGAGTGCGGCAGCGCGAGCTGCCGCGGTACTGAGTTAGCTCGGATTAACGGTTCTGATCCCGGAGAAGGCAGGGGGTGTAGGCAGAGGCTCCGGATGCTGCAGCTCAGGTGGGTGGGACACCCGGGCCCCCACCTGACCCACTCCCCGTCCCCGTACCCGACCTCACCTGCCCCACTGGGTACCCCCTGGGCCCCCACACTGCCCCACTGCCACCCCCAACCCCACCTGCCCCACCGGGCCCCCCCGAACTCCCCAAACTGCCCCTGCCCACCCCAACCCCACCTGTTCCCACCTTCCCGGCCCCACCCAGCCCCACTGGCTCTACCCTGCCCCACTGGCTCCACCCCTGGCACCACCCCTGCCCCTGGACCCCCCACCCCCCATATGTATGTTTATAAACCTCCTTGTCCCCCCACACAGCTTGTCAGTCCCTGTGGAGAGAGATGCTGCCTTAATACAATAGGACCCTCTGAGTAGGGATGTCCCCCATACCAGACATACACCACTCAAATTCTACAGCCTACTCTTAACCTTCTCTACCGTCTTCTTCAGCTTCCAGGACCCCCATGGGGGCCATACAGGAAACGAGACTAGTGGAAACCAGGAGGTGGTCCTAATGTTTGTGGCTGGTTATAAACCAGTAGAGAGCGGATCGATTTTCAATTTCGCTTGAGTAGGGACGTGTTTGTCTGATCAGCATTAAAAAACACTAGCTTTGCTTTCCAAACAGTGTGCATGAAGCTTTGCTTTGAACATTGTCTTTGTTGGTGTGTGTGATTAGGGCAACAGAAGACGCTTGGGATAATTCGTTGATTTCGTCACACTTTTCACGGGACGTAGCCTCATGTCTATGGTGCAAAATATCCCTGTAGATTTTGGAAAACCACATGCCTGTCTTTGTAATGATGAGGTTGTACAGGATATACATAATAATTAGCTCTTATTATTATTTAATTTATGTGTCAGTTTATCCCTTTTCAGGACTTTTATTATGAAATCCCCAGACACTTTCTTAAACAGTCCTTAAGTCCCCATTTTTCACTATAACCTAATATCTGGGTTTATGACATTATCAGCCCCGCCCCCTCTCTCTGATCAGTCAGAGTCTGTGTGCAGGTTGAACATCAGCCCCCGCCCTCTCCTGATCAGTCCAGAGTCTGTATGCAGGTTGAGCATCAGCCCGCCCCTCTCTCTGATCAGTCCCAGAGTCTCTGTATGCAGGTTGAGCATCAGCCCGCCCCTCTCTCTGATCAGTCCAGAGTCTGTGTGCAGGTTGAGCATCAGCCCGCCCCTCTCTCTGATCAGTCAGAGTCTGTATGCAGGTTGAGCATCAGCCCGCCCCACCTCTCTGATCAGTCAGAGTCTGTATGCAGTTGAGCATCAGCCCCGCCCTCTCTCTGATCAGTCAGGAGTCTGCTATGCAGGTTGAGCATCAGCCCGCCCCTCTCTCTGATCAGTCAGAGTCTGCTTATGCAGGTTGAATCAGCCCCGCCCCCTCTCTCTGATCAGTCAGAGTCTGTATGCAGGTTGAGCATGTACACGTGGACAGAGCAGTAAACATGCACTGGAAGCTCCTTTGGCTTTGAAACTGGGATTAAATTGGGAACTGGTTTTAGAGTAAGTTGTAGTTAGTTATGATATGTTTATCATGTCATCTCTGATCCTGAGTTATGACGGCAAAGTGCGGATCTCTGCTTCTAACATTTAATGGAAAATTAGCCAAAACTGTGGCTGTTTTTGCACCTGATTCATTTAAATGAAACCTGCTCATTAGTGCCGGGAAACTGTAAATTACGAATGCTGAGTAAATAAAAATACAGCTGTGGTCTGGTGGTTTGGGAACCAGCCTTGTGACTGGAAGGTCACCGGTTCAATTCCCTGAACTGGCAGGACACGACTGAAGTACCCTTGAGCAAGGCACTTCAGCTGCTCCCTTGGTGCCATGGATAGGGCTGCCCACCGCTCCAGGCACTGCTGTCTAGTGCATGGATGGAGGCAGGGAGGACAAATTCCCCCTGTGGGCACATTTACATTTACCTTTTATACTATCATGTGTAGTCTGTCCCTGTCCAGTCTGCAGTATGGACCCAACATTGAAGGAAAGTCAACTGAGCAACTCGAGCAGCTTGTCCATCCTGCTTCTGTCAGTCCAGCGATGCACCTGCTCTCACAGTCTGTCGGGAAAATGTCTTCGAGTAGAACCATGTGTAGTAGCTTCTATTGGCACAGGTTGTACATTTCGTTGATAAAAATAATCACAAATCTTTGATTATTGAGGTAAAATGTTCAAATAATCGTGGTATTATTTTGAAGCCACTCATCACCATCCCTCTATTCTCATTTTCTTTCTCACTCTTTTCCTTGCTGTCTCACTCTATTCTCTCTGCTCTCACACACTCCTCACCCCACTAACTCTCTCTCTCTCTCTCTTTCTCTCTGTCTCTCTCTCTAATTCTTTCTCCACCACAGGCCTCCACCATGACCGCAGAGGAGACCATTAACGTGAAGGAGGTGGAGATCATTAAGGTGATCCTGGACTTCCTGAACTCGAGGAAGCTGCACATCAGCATGCTGGCGCTGGAGAAGGAGAGCGGAGTGATAAACGGACTCTACTCAGACGACATGCTCTTCCTCAGGTCTGACCTGCTCTTAGCTCCGCCCATCTGAGCTTATTCCATGCGGAGTTGGGTACTGTTAGATGTTAGTTTATAGACATTCTTCACAGCGTTGATGGTTGGATTCGGGTTTGGAGGTGGTGTATTGAGGACAGTTATAAAGGAACTGTCAAGAGAAGCTGAAAGAGCTGGTCAGTGGTTGTGGATAAGAAGGGCTGAGGTGTACGATTGAAGGCGTGACACAGGTTGTTTTGCGTATACACTGAAGGTATTGAGGCTGCGAGTAAATCCCGTTGTTAGATCTCGTCGACCTCCTGGGTCACTTCACAGACCTGATTGGATCATTAACGGCCCCAGCAGGTCTGGATTGGGCCCCATGTCTAACCCCAGTTGTTGCAGGATTTTGTCGCAGAAGTTATAGAACCTGTGGAAGAACATTCCTACAGACAGTAGTGTTTCTTACCATCACTCACGGTCCTGGAAAACCCACGGAGAAGGAGAGACAGTTTCAAATGCCCTGGAAAATCTTGTGTTGTGCTTGAAAATTATTTGATTATTCTCATTTAACGTCTCTCTGTAGCTGAGAATGAAATTCTAGTCTATCGTTACGAGCTCCTTGAAACAGATATCGTTACTGAAAAGATAAAAAAATTATTTTTTAAAATATTGTCGAAATTCCAGTTTTGTGACAGTAAGTGTAGAATCCCTGGAAGTTTTATTGTGAGCAGAAAGGAAGGAATTGTGAAGCAGGACTTTAAATGTGAAGCAGGCCAATTCACAGGCCTGTGTGTGTGTGTGTGTGTGTGTGTGTGTGTGTGTGTGTGTGTGTGTGTGTGTGTGTGTGTGTGTGTGTGTGTGTGTTATGAGGGCCAGTGTTTTTACAATAGTACCCATTCATGCAGCCTTTCTCGTAACATCGCTGGGTATGTAGTGCAGAAAGAACCAATTAGAGCTGAGAACCGGTCTTGTGTGTGAGGTGGGTGTGTGGTTATAGTGTTGTTAGGTGTCATTCATGGTCAGAGTGTCTCATCTGATATTTCCAGAAACTCATTAGACCTGTGGACCCTAAGCTGATGTTCTTGTGAAGGGTGGCAGTTGTTAGTGAGGAGGGGAGCGGTTGCTGCGGGAACAAAATTGACCCAGGGGTCAGATTATTTTATTCCCCAGTGTTGTCCAGGGCAGGGCAGTAGATGGTTGCTATGGTATGGTATGTCCAGTGTTCTAGAAAGTCATGTAACTATTTTCAATCTGGAATAGGTCTGGCGATGCGTACTGGCCTTAGCGTAGTATCTGTCTCTTCAAGGCTCTTCAAACTCTTGAGACGGCAGCAGTATGAAGACGAGCATCGTCCTGTTGGAATAGAGCACCGGAGTGTGTCTTCAGAGAAGGTAGAACCACTGGTTGCAGAACCTCATTAACGTAATGTTAGGCTGTCGAAGTGTAATGAAGACCAAAGGTGATCTGGCATCGTACGAAACTGGACCCACACCACAACACCAGACCTTCTGGACGTGTGACACGTGACAACAAACCGTTCATCTTGGTGCTGACCACTGGGCCTCCACACACAGATTTATTGGTCGTCTCCACCAAGACAAAAGCAGGACTCGTCACTAAAGGTTACCCACTGCCATTCTGGTATGACACCATTGCAGTCATTTGATTCTATCACATGAAAATGCTTGGGTTGGATTGTCCTGTACTTAGTTCCATTCATCTTCCCATCAAGTCCAACCAGCTTCCCTGCTGAAGAAAAGCATCCCAACAGCATGAAGCTGCCACCACCATTTGTCAGTGTAGGTGGACAGCCATGTCTTGGTAGGCTTGCGGTTGTGCTTTACTGCTACCATTATCAGACGATGGATTGAACAACGCTGTGAGATGTTCATGGCTTGGGATATTTTTCAGAACCTAACTCTACTTTACACTTCTCCACAACGTTGTCCCTGACCTGTCTGGTGTGTTCCTCGGTTTTCATGATTCTGTTTGATCATTAATGTGTTCTAACAAACCTCTGTGGCCTTCACAGAACAGCTGTAGTCACACAGAGGTGATGATTTACTAATTAGGTGACTCTGAAGGCAGGTGGTCATAATGGATTTTATTTTGGGGTATCGGAGTACGGGGGGCCGAATACAAATGCAGGACATTGTTTTCTTTCTATTTTGTGTTGGTCTATCACCACAATTCTTTCTGGTCTCACAGGCAGCTGATTCTGGACGGACAGTGGGACGAGGTGCTGCAGTTCATTCAGCCTCTGGAGTGTATGGACAAGTTTGATAAGAAAAGGTGAGCGAGGTCCGCCTCCTCGTGGAGATTCGGATCATCGTCTCTGAATTGTACTGAAGTGCGTAGAGGATTATTTTCTCATGTATTTTAATGTCCTGTCAGGTTCCGCTACATCGTGCTGAAGCAGAAGTTTCTGGAAGCTCTGTGTGTGAACAACGCCATGTCAGCAGAGGACGAACCCCAGCATGTGAGTACTACTGCCCACAGACCACTAAGTGTCACTCTGATGGGTTGCTGACTGGTGTGGTAGCCGAGCTTTATTTGGCGAGAACATGATGAAGCTCATTTTATTCCTGTAAGGTTAATTTTTAACTGTATTTAATAAAGGCGACACCTCCTCACAGCACAACAGCGCCTCCTCCTGGAGAAGACCGGCTTCATTTCGACTTGATTT
>CM067502.1:3076389-3146389 GCA_034509495.1 Acestrorhynchus altus | reverse complement strand
TTAAGGGGGTTTTCTCTGCAGTTAAACGTGGTGCAGGTTTTTCACACTAAACACAGCACTGGGGTAAAAGAAAAGCAATTTTTCATTAAATTCATTGTTTATTTGTTTGTATGACAGAGAGTCGCAGCCTACAATGTTTCTCTCGTGACTCAAACAAAAACCTTGTATCTCTAAGATACAACTTTACAGCAGACAGAAATTTTACAACGTACAAAAGAGAACAGTTCCCAGTTTCAAGAACTTCTAAAATTCTGCCCCTGTTCAGGGCAAGATCAATAAATAATTCAGAGGGACAGATGGGTGCAGGATGAGACAGATTAGACGAGATCAGACGCTCATTGTCGAATCGGCACAGTCACATGACCAACCTTCATAACTCATGACGGGAGCCATTCGTGCGTGGGATGATTCGGCGATCGGAATGCGGGACAACGTGTGCCGGTAGATCAGGCTGGCCCAGGCTTTGGGCTTCCAGATTTAGGGCTTTAGGACTGACTGAAATCTGTTGCTATGGCAACCGCAGTCCCCTTGGTAATGAAGTGCGCTCACGCCGTAGTATTCCTCTGTGGGTTTGGCGGGATGGAGGGAGGGAGGGAGGGAGGGAGGGAGAAAGGGAGAAAACCAAGCAGGAATAAGTAGCTAATGAAAGCGGGGATGAGGAGTATGATAAGTCCACCACCTGGGGGTCTCCAGATGGTGCACTTAGGAGTCCAGGGAGGGGGAGGAGGGTAGGGAATCCCGCAGGGAACCCTACGCGGGTGCGTGTATGAATAGGAGGTCATAAATATAAGCACACCCACACAAACACACATAAATTAGGATGACTGTAGCAGTAATGTTGATGGTTATTAGATCATGTATTTTATTAATATAAGGATCGTTTGCTCTCTGTCGCGCTGTTTTTAATTACCCAGTCATATCTAACTCTCGTTATATGAGATCGGCGAGCTAATCATTGCGTGATGGCAGATTAGTGTAATACTATTAGACGAATGAAGAAAATTCCACTGGCTCAGAAGCTAATTCCTGTACGGGAAGAGGAGCCGAGGCAGAGGCGGGAAGAACGGTAGCGCAGAAACGTGGATGTTCTGCAGGATAAGAACTTATTAACCTGGATGCCTGCTCAGTGGTTTTGAGAGCACACGTGACGGTATATTTCTTGGACTTTCTTGTGTGTGTGTGTGTGTGTGTGTGTGTGTGTGTGTGTGTGTGTGTGTGTGTGTGTGTGTGTGTGTGTGTGTGTGTGTGTGTGTGTACAGGTCCATTCAGAAGCTGGAGGAGCTGAATGTGGGGATGGATGATTTGGGAGAGGAGGTTCAGGCTCTTTCTCTGCAGTGCAATGGTGGAGGGGGAGAGATGGGGCGACCAGCAGGGGGTGCCACAGACAACCTCCAGCCTAACGAGGGGGCCGCAGTCCCCAGCAGCACTCCTCAGAGGCCTGGAGCCCGGGCAGCTGTACAGCCCCCCACTGAATCCCCTGTGCTGTCCCAGAGGTGAGAGCTGATGTGGTCACTGTAAAGACCGGCACAATGAACTGGCAGTGTTGACTCCCTTTAACATATGGACCAGAACCAGCCTGATAAAGGTTCTAATCCATGTTCTCATCAGTGACGATTTAATACGTTCTAAACCGACATGATACTGACCTGGAAGCTCAAACAAGGACAAGTCAGGATCGCTGCCGCCGTGAGACGGTTGTAGTGCCCGCTTCACCATCACTAGAGATGCTGTTCTCCGGGTTACAGTCAGTGGGGTATGTGGTCGGGTGGTGGTGTGATGTGTGTGTGAGCAGAGTGTCATTCTCTTGTGTTTTGTCGTGCAGTGCACCCAGAGAAAAGGGAGGACAGAGCGACGACAGCCTGACACGCTCGAAAGAATCAGAGGTATGAAACTGTTTTATTGGCGTGGCGGCTTCCATCGCGGGAGACGTTCACCGTACGATAACCTCCTCAGCAACTGCGTTTTCTCGGGATCACAGTGTCTCAGCCTTCAGCCCTGCCTCTCTCTCCGTTTCTCTCTTTCCTTGTCTCTGGAGGATTTGGTGTTAGTTTAATTACCGCCGTTTCCTAATCCTCTAGGCTTGTGTCCAGCACACACAGCCGCGCCACACCAATCCCTTTCTCTGCTGTCCGGTTATTACAGGGTTCAGAATCTCGTGCAGGCAAGAAGAAGGGAACCGACCTGTCCAAATAAATGTCCTCGTTGTTACTGAAAATGTGTCCACACACTAAGGGAGGAGAGCAGCACACAGTGGGAATAGAGTGTCACCAAGACAGCCAGTCAGCCCTACTCCCTCACTCCGTCCTGGGAAAGAGAGAGGACGAGCGCAGAAATACACCAACCAGCCGTTTCATCACCACCTCCTTGTTTCTACACACACTGATCACACAGGAGCTCTTTGTGGTTCTATAATTCCAGACTGTAGTTCATCTGCATCTCTGCAGACTTTATTCTCCTCCTTTCACCCTGATCTTCAATGGTCAGGACCCCACAGGACCACCACAGAGCAGCTATGATGTGGGTGGTGGGTCATTCTCAGCACTGCAGTCACACAAGTGCAAGTGGATGTGACGCAGCAGTGCTGCTGGAGTGTTTAAACCCCTCAGTGTCGATGCAGCCAACAGCACTGATGAAGGTCTTGTGTGTAATGGAGTGGACAGTGAGTGGACACGGTGTTTAAACACCCCGATGGCGCTGCTGTGTCTGATCCACTCGTACCAGCGCAACACATACTGACACATCATCACCGTGCATCACTGACGGTGTTGAAAGTGAACCACCACCCGTATAATACCTGCTCTGTGGTGGTCCTGTGTGGTCCTAACCACTGAAGAACAGACTGAATACAGTCTGCATTTATAGAATTATAGAGTGCTTCTGTATGGTCAGTGGAGTTAAGCGTATCAACAAGGGGGTGGTCATGTTATGAATAGTGTTGTGATAATAGGGACCCTGTCGGGCAGTAAGGCCTAGTGGGCGTGGCCTAATCATCTCTGTATTTGAAAGGATGTTGTATATGAACATTAGGACCATGGGTTTCCTCACTGGTTGCTGGCGCTGCTGTGAATCTGCTCCGTATCGACCGGTTTACGGTGTGTTGACGAGTGTGTTTTTCCGTCTGTCTCAGGGAGAGAAGTGCAAGGCGAAGTTTGTAGCGGTGAGCACTCTGGAGGACACTCAGGCCGTGCGCGCTGTGGCCTTCCATCCTTCAGGAGGGCTGTTCGCTGTGGGCTCCAACTCCAAAACCCTGCGAGTGTGTGCCTACCCCGACACACTCGACACCAGGTACACACACACAAAATGGGTTCAAGTGATCGTTAGACAGATCTATTATAGATCACATTCCGAAATGATTGTGTTCCACAATCTAGACGACAGAGCATAAATACAGTCATTCTCGACTAATCACCGAGGAGGACGTGTGGGACTGAAGTGCAGGAAGATAGAAGGAACAATAAATGACTAAAAATACAGATGTGGTGTCTCTCAGGACGGTGTCGGCTTTAAAGCAACACGCCAGACGTCTCTGCATGGAGGTGTAGAGGTTCCTAATGGTGTCCTGTGATGATCCATCTCATGCAGCTTGAATGTTCTCCCTCAGTTCTGCAGATGGTGTGGTAGGGGTGGAGTGTTGATAGAGCGTCCAATAACATCCCACACATTTTCAATCAGGGACAGGTCTGGAGATGAGACCGACCACGGCGTAGTATCTGTGTCTTCAAGACGAGATCTTGAGACGGCAGCAGTGTGTGCTTACGCAGAAATAGATTTACTGTTGGTGGAAGCTGCCTTTCCAGGTGTTGTGCGAATTCCTCCTTCCACCCTTCTATCTACACATCGCCTGGTGTGTTCCTGGTGTGAACCCTCTGATTCCTTCAGTTTGTGTTTATAAATAAGGGTTAACCTGCACTTCCTCACAATGCTCCTGCACACACATGGGATTGGGATCCAATTTTCTCACAGTACTTTTTCACTTTCTATTGGTTGAGTTGTGATGATCGCCGGCCTCAACTTCCTGTTATTGGTCCGAACATCTGAACCTGTCCAGAAAAGTGTTTTCACACTGCAAACGATCCAAACTGAGACCACCGCTTTAGATCAGACGAAATTCTGACCCTTTGACTCCTTTCACACCTGATATTTGGTTCAGACCAAACTGTCCAAAAAGCACTTAAAACTGTGAGCTGGAAGTTGCTGCTGTTACTCTGGAGCTTCATGATAAGTGTTTTGTGTGCGTGTGTGTGTGTGTGTGTGTGTGTGTGTGTGTGTGTGTGTGTGTGTGTGTGTGCGTGTGCGTGTGCGTGTGCGTGTGCGTGTGCGTGTGTGTGTGTGTGTGTGTGTGTGTCTCTCTCTCTCTCTCTCTTTCTCAGTGGATCTAGTGTGTCTAAACCCCCGGTGGTACGCTTTAAGAGGAATAAGCATCATAAAGGTTCAATATACTGTGTGGCATGGAGCTCCTGCGGTCAGCTGCTGGCCACTGGCTCCAACGACAAATACGTCAAAGTTCTGCCCTTCAACCCCGAAAGCTGCAATGCTACAGGTGGGCGAGAGAGGCTCTGTACCTGCTCTCTCTTCTCTCTCACTGTTTGAACATTCTGCTGTTGAGGAGGAGCTTTTTACACTCTCTCTCTCTCTCTGTCTCTCTCTCTGTCTCTCTCTCTCTCTGTCTCTCTGTCAGGTCCTGATCTGGAGTTCAGTATGCATGATGGGACTATTCGGGACTTGGCGTTTATGGAGGGTCCTGAGAGTGGAGGGTCTATATTAATCAGTGCTGGAGCAGGAGACTGCAACATCTACACCACGGACTGCCAGCGGGGACAGGGACTGCACGCTCTGAGTGGCCACACAGGTCTCTTCTCAGTCTAACACTCTCACTCACTCACTCTCCCTCCCTCCCTCTCTCACTCACTGTTCTGTCCTATTGTGACTCTTCCGTTCTAGGTCACATTCTGTCTCTATACACGTGGGGAGGTTGGATGATTGCGTCCGGCTCGCAGGATAAAACCGTGCGGTTCTGGGACCTGCGCGTGCCCAGCTGTGTGAGAGTAGTGGGCACAGCCTTCCATGGGTCAGGTGGGTACACTGACAGTGTACACTCCAGCTCACTCCTTAAATCCTAAAAACTAATCGATGACGTTGTGTGTGTATGCGTATGCCTGTTTGCATGTGTGTCTGTTTCTCAGGAAGTCCAGTAGCCTCGGTAGCTGTGGACCCGAGTGGACGTCTGTTGGCCACGGGGCAGGAGGACAGCGCCTGCATGCTGTATGACATCAGAGGGGGACGAATGGTACAGACGTATCGTCCGCATAGCAGCGACGTCCGCTCAGTTCGCTTCTCTCCTGGAGCGCACTACCTCCTGACCGGCTCCTACGATGCCAAGGTCATCATCACTGACCTACAAGGTAACAACCTGTCGCCACCACGCCAACAGCAGGCGCTCCCGAATAAAATCTCAGCTTTATGGGGTCAATCTGCAGATCTGACTAGTGGCGTAATGGACGGTGGGTGATCCGTACCAATCCGCTGTTGAGTCCTGTTAATATCCAATAATACAAACAGACCATTTAAAAATAAAAGTCACTAATACAAATGAAAAGAACAAGCAGAGTGTCATAATAGTCATGAATACAAACAGACCATGTCAACATAAAAGTCACTAATACAAATAAACCGGGCCATAGAAACCGTGCCAAAAATACAACAGGTGTATTTCAAAATAAAAGTCACTAATACAGAACGGACTGTCAAAATAGAGGTCAGTAATACACATGAACAGCATCATAATAGACAGTAATACAAGCGAACAGACTGAATCGAAATTACAGTTGTACAGACAAGTCTAATAATATCAGCAGACAGACGGGGTCAAAATAAAAACACAAGTATAAAAGTAATCTTTGTATTTTTTAGAACACGTCTCAAAGTCCAATGCACAGTAAAATAAAAAATAAATAATAATAATAATTTACACAAAATAACCAAAATATAAAATGATGATCAACAAGGTTCAAAGACTACTAAGAAGTCAACAATTCAAATCATCAAACAGACGTGTCATAATAGTCAACAATGTAAAAAAAAAAGAAGTCAAAATTAAAGTCTCTAATACATACGAACAAGCAGACCATGTTAAAATTATATCCACTAGTACAGAATAATATATGTCAAAATAAACGTTGTTCATACCAACGTAGCTAAACATACCTTTTCACGCTTCTCTTTCTGTTGATCTGAAAAGTCATCTAATCTGTGACTCTTTGAACGTGGGTTTTGTGATCTGTTGCACCGTAATAACGACAGTCATGTACAAATGAAACAAATGCAATATTTTTTTTTATTAATTTTTCGATAAACAAACCAACCACTCGACCACCTCAACCACCGAAGCTCAAATGTCCTGGAGATGCTCTGACTGTCCAGAACATCACAAGTTCTCGTCACAGTGTGTCAGATTCTTACACTTGTCCATTTTTCTGCTTTAAGACATCAACCCCAAGATCTGACTGTTCAATTTCTGACTAATGGATCCACAGGAATCACTTTAACTGTGTGTGTGTGTGTGTGTGTGTGTGTGTGTGTGTGTGTGTGTGTGTAGGTGACCTTACGAAGCAGCTGCCGTTGACTGTAGTAGGGGAGCACACCGATAAGGTGATCCAGTGCAGATGGCATCCTCAGCACCTGTCCTTCCTGTCCTCTTCTGCTGACCGCACAGTTACGCTCTGGACGCACAACACGTAGAGCCCCTGGTCACCACCAGGGGGAGATAACACACCACATCTCACTCTACTAAACAAACTCACCTAGGTGGATCAAAATGTAAATAGTGTGTGTGTGTGTGTGTGTGTGTGTGGGACTGTATGTTATTTATTATGTATGTTCTCCTTCTCCTCGTCTCTAACAGCATCTATGGCTTGCTTTCTCCTCGTGAACATTGTGTATACTGTATAGCAGCAGTTATGTTTTTAACAGGCCTTTTTTTAGGTGACCTCGCTAAACTCCAGAGCACCTTGCCTGGCGTCAGAAGATGACCAAGAGACTTTTATAAAAAAAAAAAAAAAAAAACAGTGAGAAAAAAAACAAAAAAGAACACCCTTCAACTGAATTTCTGTTTGAGCTGGATTCAATTACAAATTCCTGAAAGGACATGAACTTAAAAAATACAATTTTAAACAATGAGCTTAAAAAAACTCCTGCCTGCAAAAATGACCAGAGCTTTATTTATTTATTGTGAAATTAATGATCTTAACATTTATGGGAAAACCATTACACGCTTTGTCCTGCAGGTGGCATCAGTTTGCCGTTCACTTACTTTTGCCAACCCAGTGTAGAAACTCCAGACCCTGTTAGAACAGATACTGAAATACAGTTAAAAGGGAGAAGAATTAGTCTGTAAAACAAAGCTTGGTTCCAGATTTCTCCTGGACGCCCCCAGCCAGTGTCTGGATGTGTTCAATTCCATCATCAGCACACCTGATTTAACACCACGAGCACTGATTTACTAAAGCAGGTGTTGATGAGACTATAAATAATGAGAACTTTGGAGATGTTTAATGGACACAGTGAAGGAAAACCACCCTTTTATGTTATTATTGTTATAATCTGTCCATCATCTATCTGTCCATTTATCTGTCCATCTACAACCATGCTATTAGGCACTTCTTCTGTCCTAATTCTGGGAATGACAACAAGGACATTCAATCGTTCGTGAATGAACAGCACAGAAAACTGCAGTGCAAAGGGTCCAAGAGTCTCTGAATGAGCTCTAAATGAATCTGTGCTTGTGTGTGTGTGTGTGTGTGTGTGTGTGTGTGTGTGTGTGTGTGTGTGTGTGTGTGTGTGTGCATGCATGGTTTTAGGAATGCACCAGAATTCCGGAATCATGGTTTACTGTGCAGGAATGTTTCCCTTTTGTTGGCTTTACTGGATCTGTGTCCCTGCAGAAATGCATGTTCTAATAATAACTATAATCAAACAAATGTCCTCAGGTCACTTTGAGGTCATTTGTTTTAAAAATAAAAAAATCTCCGGTCATTTCACAGGCAGTTTTACAGGAGTTGTTTTAAGCGTTTTAGAAAAACGGATGTGATTTGTCCCCCTAATGTCCTTTCATTTTCACCTGGACAGATACTGCAGTTTGCTGATTACCGCCTGGTGTCATTGTTGGAATATCTATCTATCAACGTTGAAAATCTACACTCTATACACACAGCAATTATTTAGACAGTTAGAATACATACACTCTATGGCCAGAAGTATTGGGACACCTGCTCGTTCATTGTTTCTTCTGAAATCCTGTTGGAGTAACTGTACAGTCCAGGGAAGACGTTCTTCTAGGTTCTGGAGCATTGCTGTGAGGATTTGATCTCCCCTCTAGCCCATGCTTTAGGCTGGCATTGGGCATGGTGCCAGTAGGTTCATGTTTATTTATCTGCTCCAGAGAGCCTTGTTCTATTGGCCGTACCTCTGTACAGTCTGACGGAGTGTCCACTAACATTTGGCCATATAGTGTGTACCCAATCCCTGAGGCATATAGGCGTCCCTGTCCTAATTCTGGGAGTTCCCTGAAGTGTGTGTTTTATGGTTTCCTCGTTCAAACCCACCTGATAGAACTTCTCAGCGATTAACAAGAACGTTGTCGGTTGTTACTGCAGGTGTCGCACACGTCTGCGGTGCACAGCGTCCAAGCAAAGGGGTGAGAATCTCCGGATGAGCTCTGAACGTGCCCGTATGTGTCTGTGGGTGTGTGAAGGTGTGTGTGTGTGTGTGTGTGTGGTTTTAGGGACGCACAATGATACTGGAATCTCATGGTGAGCTTATCGTGCTCCAGAAGAGCAGAAGGTGTTGGTGACGCTGGTTTACTGTTCAGAATTGTTTCCCTTTTATTAATTTAAGCTGCTTTTGTAACCTTACAGAAATATATGTCCGAATAATAATTCTAATCCAAATAGAATCAGCAAATGTTCCCCGTTCCCACGTCGATGATTCCCTACATTGTTGTTGCGTTTTGGTTTGTTTGTTTGTCGTAAACCCCCATAAGAGCCCAGACCCAGATTGGAATATTGATCAGAATATCTGAAGCAGTTCAATTAATTGAGCAGCTCGTTATTATGTTCTTCTGTCCATCAATTTCATAACTAGAAATGGGGTCAGAACAGGGCTCCAGGATATTGGAAAACATATCCATTTGCATCGGCTTTCAGTACCACATATGAAAGTGGCCCAAATCTGAGAATGTCAGTGTCAGAGCCATGGTCACACACACACACACACACACACACTGCTCTGTGACGCATCCAGGACGTTCACCGTGGCCTCGTTCACACCTGGCATTAACGTGTGTCCTGGGTGGACCCATCATAAGTGGTCAGCACAAAGCATCGGTGTGATAGAGGTGGGGGACAGACTTTTACGCATCCTCAAGACGCAGTCACTCCATCCGCATTCGGAGGTGGTCAGAGACGTACGACCTCATTATTGTTGTAGTGTGAACGTCTCCATCCAACCATGTCACTTGTGTAGCGAACAAATGTGTATTGACCGAGAGACCGCGCTGTCCAATGTCCACACAAGTCACCTGAGCTGCAATAACAAACCCACCAATGGACAAAGGCTTACTCGGATGGTGCGCAAGTGAAAATATGTCCCTGATCCTGAGTTCATTCATTTACGCGCGACTATCGTTTGTGATCGGATCACCTACGACCCATGTTAATGGCAGGTGTGAGGGCTATGTACTTCTTAGGGACGATAATCACTGTAAACAACGTTCCACATCTTTTAAAGGGTCTGTGACACACACGTCACATGGGCTGTAATGGCTAAATGGGGTAATGAATAGTAACGCGTTCTGAACTGCACGTCCACTCAACGTATCTTCTCAAGAAGCCCTTCAGCTGTCGTGTGAATAGACGCTTTGCTCAAATGTGCTATGTATGCAGTCTGGTGCCTTAGGTTATGGAGTCTTCTACAGCTTTATAAATGAACTGTTCGTCAGTCGAACACTGAGCTCGAAATTCAAAGTCAGTCCGTATCGTTTAGTTAGCGCCGAATTGTCTCCGCGGGGAAAACGTCCTCCGTCTACTCCGAAACAGCTTCTCAAGTATTTTTTGCTGCTAATTTCGCTGAAGCAGAAACAACCAGGCTCCTCGTGAATATTGTGTCTACAGCACTGCAGAAGTACGGTGTAGACGGTGTTTATTGTGCTGCACTATGCTATTGTTGAACTGGTGAAATTCTCTGTTACTGGTATGAGTGTGAATCCAGTTGAATAAGTGTCTCTTTATAATTTATCTGAAGTCTGATCTCCACATTCCGGCCTGAAAGATAACGGAGTGTCCATTTCTTGTGAATGCTTAAGTCATAGATGTGATCAAAGTCTCCTTTTCTTTTAAGTGCTGACCTAGAATGAATTTCCTGTCGTTTGAAATTCATCTAAAGGAGGCTCATATCAGCATGTGTTCTGGTCTAATTCTTCACGGGCTCTTCAGTATAAAGGGAAAAGCTTCAGCTTTCATGTGGCACTGATGAAAAAGATCTGTCTTTCTCCAGTTCTCTTCTCTCTTGCACTTTTTTTTTTCACTTTCTTGAGCTTGTAATATAATTTAATACGATGTAGATTTTATTTATGTCCCTTCGTTTGTTTTTATTGATAGTTTATTTTATATCAGAACTAAACTAACATGGGTATATTTATTTAAGCACTGATCTAATTTCTGGTTGAAATTACAGTGTAGTTTAGGTAGCTTTTTTTTTACTTACGAACAAATGTCATTAATGCTCAGTAAAAACAGTGTTTGCTGCTGTATAGTCAAAATAAAGACTTCTTTGTCACCTTCACTCGTTGTTGAAAATATTATTGCTGCTTGTAGAATTGTTGGATTTCGTTGTTGCGGGGGTCGGCACTCTGAGAAATCCAAAATTGACTGAATACTTTTCTATTCGGACGATATTCTGGTGTTTTACTAAAACAAAACGATGTAGTTCATGATCAGCAAAACCTACAAAGCGATTATGTGCCATTATCAGAACAAAATGTTGGGAGGATGGTAGGGCTGAACATTCAGAATGTATAAATTAATGTTGATTATTTCAGGTTTTTTCTTCCTTTTATTTATTTTTCTTGAGTGACATGGTTTGTAAAATCTTCAGCTATAAGTGAAACCAATAATGGTTCATTAATCAAGATAAAATGCTCAGTTAATCGTATTCTTAATTTTATGTCATATAACTACATAAAGGTCTTGACAGAAGGAGAGCAGAAAGAGTGAAAGGCTACAAGACAGTAGTGAGACATGCTATGATGTCTGGTTTGGAGACTGTGGCTCTGTCTAAAAGGAGGCTCAGCTGCAGGTGGCGGAGATGAAGATGGTGAGATTTTTGTTGGGAGTGACCCGGATGGACAGGATTGGAAATGAGCAGATCAGAGGGACAGTGAAGGTGGAGCAGTTTGGAGATAAAGCCAGAGAGGCCAGGTTGAGATGGTTTGGACATCTGAGAAGGACCCCAAGCTCCCCTGATACATCTTTACATTGGCTTTCCACCTTCCAGCTACTGGACCTGGACTAGTTTCCCACCCTGCCATGGATTAGGTGCTCACCCACCATCTCCAACTGTAGAAATCGACTGTTACGACTAGTGAACTAACATTACTTCAGTACCTGAGTAATAGAACAGAGGTGTAGTGGTCCAGTGTCCCCGAACTGGTCCTCCCTTTGTGAGCCTGGTTCCTCCCAAGGTTTCTTCCTCCAGCTCTGAGGGAGTTTTTCCTTCCCACTGTCGCCCTTTGGTTTGCTCACTAGGGGATCTGTCACTTACACTTTGTTCCTATTTTAACCTTTTTATTTCTTGATTTCTGTGAAGCCGCTCTGTGACGACTTCAGTTGTGAAGAGCTCTATACAAATAAATGTTGATTTGATTTGATTTGATATCGGACAGAGAATGTTGGAGATGGAGCTGCCGGGCAGAAGGAGAAGAGGAAGACCTCAGAGAAGGTTTATGGATGTTGTGAAGGTGGACATGGAGATGGTTGCAGGTGATCCGCTGTGGCGACCCCTAAAGGGAGCAGACGAAAGAAGAAGAAGATGCTACATAAAGGTCTTGATTTTTGTGGACCGTATACTAAAAACAGAATCGGTCATTGTGAAAATGAGTAAAATCGTGTTTGAAATGGTGAATTCTGTCAACTCAGTCAGTGAGAGTTCTACTGTAGGAGGTGGTAATAGATAATAAGAGTGTTAATACTATCAGTAATACTGTAGTAGTTAATAGTACTGTTAATACTACCAGTAATAGTGGTCGTACTGTTGGCAGAACTGATAGTAGAGTTAACACTGTCATTAGTACTGGTAGTAGAATTGGTTGTACTACAGGCAGTACTAATAGTGTCAGTAGTGGTAGTACTGTTGGCATAATACTGTTATAAGTGCTAGTAGTACTATTACTACTGTAATATGATATCAGAATTATAATATTTCTATACTCGTGGGTATTCATTTTGTATCAGTGATACCGTGTGGACCCCAAATAAACATGTCAATGTCCGTTCACACCGTTCTGACCAGTCCGTCAAGAAACAACATGAGCTGCAGTTACTATGAAAGAGGTGTATTTATTCAATAATAATGTGGAAAAATAATAACACAATAAAAAATCTTGTGTAAAATAAGACTGGGGGGATAGAACAAATATGAATAATAGAATTTTATTTTATGTACATGTTTAAAAGATGAATTCAAACTATAAAATACACAATGACAAGTAAAAGACCCAATAGAAACACAATGATACTAAATCGTCTGTTATAACAGGAGTAAAATAGATACAGTAACTGGGCCCGAGAGTGGTCGCTCGCGCGCGCACACGCACACACACACACACATACACACACACACACACACACTCACACACACACACTCACACACACACACACACACACACACACACTCACACACACACACAAACCCCAAAAGTATTGTACATTCATTCAGTAATCATCCCACAGATCCCAGTTTCCACACAGTTGATGTGATTTTTTTCTGTTTGCAAAAAAAAGAAAACGGACTCAGTTCTGAATCTGATATTTGAATAAATTTGCTGGAATAACGTCTTCTCTTATTTAAAGTATGAAATAATAAAAGGGTTAAAGGTCAGAGATCATGTTTATACTGGATTTAAGCCAAATACACAGAAATATAAGCCAGTGACCCTGTTTACACCTGGTCACTTTGATTAGTATCTGGATTGTGTTGTAAGATTTGAACCCCATGCTTTTACTCTTCGCAGTCAAATATGTTTCTGGTCAGTTGGACTCAATGTCAGTTGCATGGTAATTACTACTGCTGCTTAGGTTGTACTGGGAGGCGTCTTGATTGTACCGTGAAAAGTTTGGAATGTGGTGGAGAAGCTTGGATTGTTCAAGAAGTAGTCTGGGTTATACTGGGAGAAGTTTTGTTTATATCGGGAGGGGGTTTTCTTGTACTGGGAGGAGTTTGTGTTGCATGGGGAGGAGTCTGTGCAATACTGGGAGAAGTTTGTTTATATTTGGACAGGTTTTTGGTTGTACTGGGAGGAGTCTGTTACATGGGGAGGAGTCTGGGTTATACTGGGAGACGTTCTGTTTATATTGGGACAGGAGGAGTTTGAGCTGTGCTGGGTTGTGGAACTTGCTTGGCTCAGATGCGTCTCGGACCTCCTGAACTGGTTTGTGTGATGGGATTTGAATCTGGTTTGAGTTGTTTTTATGTGGCTGGAATAAACAGGGTCTTAAATGAACTGATTAGTGTGTGTTTCGTTCCATTCGCTTCAGTTCTGCTTCAGTCGTATCAAACATTGCGCAAAAATGAATTATTAACAGCATTTCTATATAATATGACAATAATTCCAGTCCAAAAGCCGAATCGTTGGGATTCGTCTGACTTATTTATGTCACTGAAGTCTTCAAACTCAGTCCTTTCGCGTGAGATCTGTTCTCTAATGATGGTGGATCGGCTTTGACAGCTTTGAAGATCACAACCCAACTCAGAACTCGTAATCTGGAAAAGCATCATTCATTATTCACATCAGCGTAGGGGTGTAACGGTACGCATTCCTACTGAACCTTCCCAGTACAGAAGTCCCTCTGGCCAACTGCACAACTCCACTGGCCAGTTCCTGTTATTCGAGTAACGTTGTAAGACGCTCTGGAAGAGCATCATCTTAACACCGTAAATGCAAACGAGTCACGGTTCGGTGCACACAGCCAGAAACAGTACTATTAGGGTTAATACGGTAATTTCAGAAATACATTCTACATAGGAATTTGAAGGGACTGAGTACGAGGACCTGAGGACCAGTATTTCAAAAGTTGTAATTATATGATATGCATTGCACTTTTTGGTTGGGTAAGAACGGAGGCCGTGGTTTTGGTCACAATATCGATTTTTTGAAAGTAAACAAGACATTTTGCGGTTGTGTTCATGTGCACTCATCTCATAACTAAGATATTTCTACAGGTCTTGAAGAAGGTCTTTGGGCTGCTGTGGTAACTGTAGTCTTGTTTGTCCCCCCCTCACTGCTGCACGTAGAGAACGAGACTTGGACGCTGGTTCTTATTCCTCTTCATTCTTCATCTCCGACTGTTTTCACCTTTGAAACGCCTGGTTTAACACCTTATTTTAATATGCTAAACCAACCGCGACGTCTAGGTACCGTTACACCCCCAGTCTACAGCCAATACCGAAGGGTTGAGCCCCAGCCTAACTAGGTTCAGTACAGGTGTTCATCTCGGACGTTACAAAAACGTGCACAAACGTTTGCATAAAGAAGACGTCCACCAGTAATGGTTCCTTAGAATGCGAGATCGGCACTGCGCTTAGCTTTAGAAAGGAGTTTATCGTCTTGTTTTGACACGGCGGACACTGTGGTCCAAATGAACTGTACAAAGGTACAAACAATTCACATCAACAATGAAACAAACAGACTTTCCACACTCATGGTTTCTGAACCATTGGTCCGTCGTCGTCGTCGTCGTCGTCGTCTTCTTTTTTTTTTTTTTATAAAAATATCATAAAAATGCTTTCAAATGCCATATTCTAAGTTCAAATACAAATGTGGAAAAAACCACTATTCTACTTCAGAGAAGGGCAGATACATGATGCTGGACAAGAAGACGATACAAATAGAAACGATTGAAAAGTTCCCATCGAGGAATTTGCACTTCCCGTGTGCTCCCTCACTCAGAAGCACTTAACGAAGCAAACGTTCGTGAGGTTTGTTTGTGAGGTTTGTTTTATAGAAGGGAGGTGTCCGTCTCTTCTTTGGAACTCTTGGAGTACCAAGTATGAAAATCCCAAATCCCAAATCCCCAAAGTCCTTCCTTTCAGAGCACAAGGATTAGGAGGTCCACTTTTCCCCTCACATACAAGGCCAACCATTTGCTTCTCCTTACAAATTCCCAATCCCAAGTATTTCCCATTCCCTGGAGTTACTTCATATATACTATATGGACACAAGTATCTGGACACCTGTTCATTCACTGATTCCTCTGAAATCAAGGGTCTGCTTCTGTTGGAGTAACTGTCTCTACTGTCCAGACAAGACTTTCTACTATTCTGGAACATTGTTGTGAGGATTTGTTTGCATTCAGCCTTAAGACCTTTAGTGAGGCCAAGATGAAAAAGAACCCGGGCCCAATACCACCCCTGGTGTCCACAAACATTTGGACATATAGTGTATAGAAGTTTCCCCTTGTTGTGTGAACTAATCAATTAAACCTGATTTATTATTATTTTACAGAATGTCTGACATCATTAAAAAATCATCAGATTAATCAATTATTAATATCAGTGTTCTATTGAAATAAATGGGAATTTCACTGATTTTCTTTCAAAGGTTTTGCATAATTCAATCTTTAAGCTGTAAAAAAAGGCCTTCAGGGGGTTTGGTGTGAAAGAGTTCATCACAGCCCTTCCCAAACCTGGTCCTGGTGCCCATCTGCCCTGCATCTACTGGCTTCCCTGTTCCCAACACTCGTGATTCCACTCATCAGCCCCCTTACAAGCCCTTTCAGAGTCGCAAGAGTGTTAAAGCAGGGAAGTCTCTAAAATGTGCAGAGCAGGTGGGCACCAGGACAGGGTTTGGGATACGCTGTTCTGTACAGTGGGTGGTGACGGGATCCAGGGGTCATCATGTCTACAATAAAACTACAGCCTTTTTACTCACTGTATATCGTTCATATACACTCGCAGAACATTTTGTTAGGAACACTACACTCTGGGAAGGGCCTCCTTTTCCCCTAGAACAGCTTCAGGTCTCCATGGAATAGAACCACAAGATGTTGGAAGTGTTCCTTAGAGATTCCAATCCACGTGACTGTGTAGAACCAGCACTGAAGAACACAGAACTCGTGGAGTTCTTTTTTGATTGGATTTCTGCAGTTATCTGATTATTCAATCTGACTGATTAGATTAATGTCTACAAGTCTGATTAAGAAATCAGGTAAAAGATGGAATTTCGGAATCAGACTTCTCAGCACGTTTATACGCTTTACTGCACACGCACACTTCTTACCCTGTCACTGATCAGGGTATGCAAACTCAACCCACACCTGCAGGTGAAACCTATCTGCATGGGTTGCTGTGGTAACGATGTAGGCGTTGGCAACTAGGTATCCATACAGGATACATAGCACTTGGTGCTGTTCTTGGATTCCTGCAGTTTCATCCATTTGGATTTAACGTCGTTGTTTGTTGCGCTGTGATAAATCCAATCCAGACTGATCAGCAATCAAATCTGACATTAATTGTTTTTCAAACCATCTCAAAATGTGGTTTGGATCCAATTTGCAATGGGATTGAATGTGTTTTTTGATGTCCAGACCAAATACCAACATTGGTACAACCTAGATTTGTTCTGAACATTTCCCATAATCTGATTACCCAAGTGCACACTGGATTATTGATGAAATCTGATTACTAATTACTAATTACTGTATGCAACACACTGACTGTTCACAAGACCAGTTTGAACTTCTGTCTTCTGACATGTTGCATCATGTTTCCCGCTGGAAATAGCCATTAGAAGATGGTAAACTGTGGTCATGAAGGGATACACACGGTCAGCAACAATCTTAAAACAGTCTGTGGCCTTCAAGAGATGATTGGTATTAATAGCCCAAACTGTGCCAAGTAGATCTTTCCTCATACCATTACATCTCCTTCACCAGCCTGGACTGTTCAGGCAAGTTGGGTCCATGGATTAATGCTGTTGGTGTCAAATACTTAGCCAACCTCCTGGGTTCCTCAGCACAAATTCAGATCCATCAGACCGGGCTACGTTTAGGTGTCCAATGTTGGTCAGCCTCACGTGGTCTTCTGAACCTGATGTAGTCTTCTGCTGTTGTAGCTCATGATCCTCAAGATGGGACAAGTTCTTCATTCTGAGCTACTGTAGCCTTTCTGCATGAATGACTGATTAGATCACTGCAGTAATTAGTAGATCAGGCCTTCCTCAGACCTGCTCAGTGAGTGTTACTTTTGGATTAAAAATATTATAAACCATTTTATGAAATATTGTTCTATGATGTAGCTTTTAGAGCCAGAGGTTGGCAGAGTCCGCTGATTTCCCTGCTCCAACACACCGACTAAACATGAGAATTCAACAGGTGAGCTGAATCAGGTGTGCTTGATCAGGAAAAACCACAAAACCATCACTCCGGGACCAGAGATCCCCATGTTTTGTCATGATCCTATCACCACCACTGTGAAGAACATGTGACACCAGCCCCTCTGAATGTCTGATTACACCTAAAGCTGCAGAACCTCCCTCAAACCCTTGCTTCACAGAACCAGGATTGGGAAATACTACGAATTGCATTTGTGTACACTGTTAAAAGAACAAGCTCCTTCAGGAACTTCTGGAGGTTCTTCGATTTTAAACTGTACAGGAACCTCTTAAGGTGCTTTAAGGAACCTTCAAGAAATGTTTCTTTGAAGAACCCATTCTTAATGATGAAAGCCTTTGCACAGATTGTGAGTTTCAGTGAGATAAATTCAAGTAGTTCCTCATGGTTGGATCCAAATATACACTGATATGCCAAAGGTCACAGGATATCAGTGTGTAAATTGATTATTAAGGGGTGTTACCTCAGGGGACGGCTTAGGAATGTCCACACCTGTATAAGCTGGGACGTTATTTTGTGAGTGAGGTTGAACTTTGGCCAGTTCAAGCAAGTTCAAGCGAGGCATGACAGTGGGTGAAGATTGATAAGAAATTCCATTTTTCAATTTGTGTGGGCATTTAACATTCCTCAATCCACGGTGTCATGTGTATAACCGGAAGACATCACAGAAGGCATTACCACCCATAGTGGACAGCACAGTGGGTGGTAATGATGGTGGCTAGAATCGAAATTACATTCCACATTCAATGCAGGAGCCCCACATGCTTCTATGGGAGCAGGATATGCACCAAAATGCCTCTGGTAACACCATCAATACTGGACCCTAGAGGCCTGGCAACATGTGGTGTGGTCAGATGAGTCACGGTGTCAGTTTTGGGCTGATGGTCAGGTTTGTGTGTGGTGCAGGCTCCATAAAGCCATGGACCCCAGTTATCAACAAGGCACTGTGTAGGCTGGTGGTGGTTCCATACCAGTGTGGGGTGTATCCTCATGGTATGGGTTGGGTCCAGTGGTCCTAAACACATTACTGACCAGTGCCACTACACTTCACTGCTTGGTGACTATTTGCAGCCCTTCATGGACTTTGTGTAGCCCCACAATGATGAAAGGTTTCAGTAGTATAATACACTATGCCATCAGCCCAAGTTGTCCAGAACTGGTTCTATGACATATTCCTGGTACACACATGACAGTGTGGATCAAGGAATGTTAAATTCCTACACAATGTGGGAAATGGAATTTTCCATCCATCTGCACCCATTATCATGCCTGCTTGGACACTGATAATTTGTATCTCCTTGCCATGGACACACTGTCCAGAGTTTAACCTCACGCACAAGATAACACCTCACAACAAGTGTGGAGATTCCCAAACCCTCCCCTGAGGTAATGCCCTTTGACTTGGTATGTCAAGTGTACACTGTAGAAATTACAACATCCTTGAGGAACTTCTGGAGGTTCTTCCATTTGAAATTGTAAATGAACCTCTTGAGATGCTTCATGGAACCTTCAAGAATCCTTTGTCCTTTTATTGAAGGTTACTTGAAGCACCTTAGGATGTTTCTCCACATTTACAAACTGAAGAACCTCCAAAGGTTCCTCACGGATCTTGTACTTTTTACATTGTAGTAGCCTAAAGAAGGAACCTTAATTCAAATGACTTGTGAGGAATCACAAAAGTGCTTGGAGGCACCTCTGAGCTTTGAGGAATGCTGCTCTTGGAGTTCTTGGAGGAAACTAGAGATTCTTCAAGGAACCAAGCTGGTCTTGTTTTGCCATTTGAAGTAAACCAATCAACATTCCTTGGACACGCCAAAGAACAGCGTCCATCGTGAGACGTTCTTGTTAAAAAAGTGTGCAGTGGCTGCCAGTTCAATGTAGAGGTCATGATGCACTGCTGAGAAAATTGGTGAAATGTCAGGGTTAATATGTTCTTGTTGTCACAACAGACTGAAGTGACGTTTCGATGGAGGCAGCAGCAAAGCCTTTCTTTTTTGATTGTTGGGTGTTTTCCTTTCCAAGACATTCAGCATCTATTGAGGTACGACAACAATGTCAGATTGCTTCGCATTGAAGAATAACCTATTTGGTGTATCCAGGCCTTCCTATACCCCCCCCCCTCACACACACACACACACACACACATATACAAACACTCCAGTGATGCAAACTGGGTTCACTGTTCTAGAGTGGCTCTATTCGGAGAATTCCATTGGCTGTCTCTCAGGAAAGGTCAAGGAAATTTCATCGCAATTCCTTAAGCCAACAAGCCTCCTATTGCTTCTTTCCAGCAGAGTGGCTCATTAAAACAGCTGTGTACGTCTGTGGGGGGTATGTATCGATTCTGAAAAAGCACTGCTTGTGCCCTTTCACCCTTCTTCTGAGTATATTTACATATAATGTCAGGCAGAGAAGAGAGATGGGGGGATAATGGAGGGAATGAAGGAGAGGATATGAGGTTGAATCCGCAGGTTCCCTCCTCTCAGGCTGATTCCTGCTTCCTTTTCCATGTGTATGCTGTTCCTCACTCATGTTTGGCACTGTAATTTCAGACAAATCACACAATGGACATGATACAAAAGTACAAAATTATGGTGTGTGTGTGTGTGTGAGAGAGAGAGAGAGAGAGACTAAAACTAAGTGGTGAAACTAGCTGTGTTGTGGTTTGTGTACCATGGGGGTGTAAAATTGCATCGACCTACAGTTTACGATTCAACTGCATGCAGTAGTGGGTTATAATTAGAAGTTGCATTTCGATATCGATAGGTATCTGAAGTCCAATTAAAATATAATAAATATATTTAAGGTACAAAATAGTATAAAATTTGTACCTTAAAACCGCAGCTTCCGAAACATGTTGATGCTCCACTGACTGTAACGGAGAACTTGCTGCTAACTGCACTATGTAATTCTGGTGCAGTGGGTGGGGCAACTGTGTAAAGCTTTCAAGGATGCTTCTACACCTTTCAGCTTGTTCGGGAATGCACGTGTAAAGTATGTCCATGAGTGGCGGCTCAAAGTGTGAATTACACTTCCTGACCACAGGAGGAGCCCAAGAGCAAGAAATGCCAATTCTCGCATAATGCTTGTTGCGTTAATAGTTTCTGAAAACAAATATGAGCTCAATTTTGGATGATTCTCAAGATTTCATTCTGAAAAGTTAGTATAAAGATCTCTAATTAAAAAAAAAAAGAAATATAACGTGCATTAGGGGTGTAACGGTTTGGTTCACATCACAGTTCAGACCTTGATGTATGTTCTTACGTTACTGTGGCAGTTAGAACCCTGTGCTCCGGGCGACGATAGAGAACATCAAACTCATCGAACTAGTAGGCTGATGTAGCGCCCCTTGTGGCAACACTCAGAATGCAGGTTACAACATTGTTTTAATTCAACTACACGCGGAACTCAATTGTAACTCAAAGTGCCTGCATTCGTGTTATGTGTTCTTAGTTCGGGCCTCAGGCAGTGGTTTTTTGACTGATCCGAACCATGATCTGAATATGAGCATCATTACACTGTTACCGAAATGGGTACCGTTACACCCCTACTGTGCAGACTGAGAAGTTCTGTTTTTCATAATAACTGAACTGAGCTAACGTTCCTCGATGCAGTGAATCGTCTCCCATAGAATCGAATCATTATGAGGTCAGAGATTTACACCCCCTAGTGTATCACACACCAACCAGATACAAAATGGTTCATGTGTTGCTATTATTTATTTTTTTTTGATAACTTTTTTGCCGTTTTTTCTCGTGGTCAGCGAGTGCGAAGGTGTGTGTGTGTGTCAGCATGTCTGTCACACCCTCATACATGCGTCTGCATTCGCTGGGTGTGTCTTTGAGAGTATTCCGTTTGGGGGGAGGAATAGGAGAAACGTGTCGAGCTCCCATACTTTCCTAAAGCAGGGTCTCGCCCCGCCCCTTGACTCAGCCCCACCCCCTGTCCTGTCGGGTACATTTCGTAGGCTGGGCCTTCCTCCAAGGGTGGGGCGAAACCTAGCCTGTACTGAGAGTACTGGGCTGTGGTTGGGTAGCCATAACTGTCGTAGGCGAGCTGATTGGTGGATTCCAACAGGCCGCATTCTCGGGAATAGTCTGTGGTCTGAGGAGGAGGGTTGGGTGGGACTTGGCTCTGTTTGGTCCTGGCTATGGTGTTGAAATGCGCATAGGTGTTGTGGGCAATCCGGGATGGTGGGCGTGGCTCATATCGGCCAATGGGAGCAATTGGAGCGGGGTTTATGCCAGCCGGTGGTCCAGTTGCCGAGGCAGATACAGAGGCGGGGTTTGGTGGCCGGAACTCCTGGTAAAGCACGGAGCGGGTGCCTGGGTGGATCTCTTCGTGAGTTGTTGCTCGAACGTTGTAATATCCATTCGTGGGGTCCTGAAAGCACACAAAGTGCAGCGTTATAGTACAGCATATGTGTATGTATGTGAGAAAAAAGTGCACTGGACCCACCCGACCCGAACCCCGAGACAGAAAGGGTCCAAACACATTGGCCGTGAGCAAACACGCACAACGACAGACTGAAACAAAGGGCTACTTATACACAGACCGAGACTAGAGACACCTAGAGATGATAACGAGGGGGCAGGGCTAAAAAAGAGGCACAGAAGGAAGACACTAATTACAGGGCGGAGCTAGGGCTGAGACAAGACAGAATCCACAACAGAAATTCAATCCAAAACATGACCAATCGAGGACAGACACGAAACAGAAAGTAAACATAACAGGACAGAAGCGTGACGATTCAGCTGAAGCCCAATTTTAGGCGACAGAATTGGGTTAAGCATGTGATTCAGCACAAGAATCATTTGAAGGATTCATCTTAAGCACACTATTTGACTAAAACAGGGTTTCCAACCCTGCTGCTGGAGAGGTTAAACTCCCAACCCAATTCTCCCCAATCAGCCAATCAGGAACAGTAATTAGTTAGATCACATGGGGTGGATTAGGGTAGTAGAATCTAAAGGCCTCAGGAAGCTGTCCAGGAGCAGGGTAGGAGTCTGCTGGCCACAAACACACACACACACATATATATATATATATATATATTAATTTTTGTGCATTTCTATTGGTCCATTGATCCTGAGATTTAGACACAATGTAAACAACAGCCACATACACAGCAGAGTAAAGGACAGAGTACTATATGAATACTACAGGCTGGTTTTGGATAGGTCACTTACCTCTGACAGTACAGCAACAGTGTGTGAGGGAGTGTATAGGAACGTGTGCACACAGATGTTATAATATTCTATATTTCTGAACCAAAACTTCATCATATGAAGAACCAAATCAGACGAGACAAAGATATTACACAGATATTGAACCTTTGCTTTCAGTCTCTGATGTGAGCCCTCGTGCAGCAGTAATTGCAACTCAACGAGTTCTGCACTAATTATAGCTCATTCCTCCGTACAAAACCCCTTCATCTCTGCTAGTTGGTGGGTTTCCTCCCATAAGCTGCTGCTTCAGGTGCTTCCACAACATTTCTATACATTTCTTTTGAATTAAGGTCAGGAGTTTTTCCAAGACATTAAATGTATTCTTCTGTAAACATTCTTAGGATTGTTGTCTTTCTGCATGACCCACGTCCTCTTGAGATTCAGCTCACAGACAGGAGTCCAGCCATTTTTGAATTTACTGATTTGTTTCAGAATTCATTCTCCCATCAGTGATGGCACGTCATGGTGCTGCAGACGCAGCAAAACAGGCCCGAACCATGATACCACCACCACCATGTTTCCGAGATAGGACGCTGGAATGCAGTGTTGTCCTTTCCGCAAACAAAGCGTGGCTCATTTAAACTGAAAAGATCTATCGAGGGGCAGCAATGTTCTTTATGGAGAGCAGCAGCTTTCTGCATGCAACGCTGCCATTCACACCATTGTTGTTCAGTGTCCTCCTGATGGTGGACGATGAACAGTAACATTAGCCAATGTGAGAAAGGCCTTCAGTTGCTTAGAAGATTCTTTGGGTTCCTTTGTGAGCAGGTCCTCTTGGTGTGATCTTTGTTGGTGGAGCACTCCTTAGGAGGGTAATAATGGTCTTGAATTTCCTCCATTTGTCCACAGTCTGTCTGACTGTGTTGGAGTCCAAACACTTTAGAGATGGTTTTGTGTCCTTTTCCAGTGTCTTCTTCAACAGCTCTTCTTCTGCGCTCTACAGAGATCTCCTTTGTTCATACCGTGATACACTTCAATAAACATGTGTTTGAAGATCAGACTTGATTCAAATTTCACCTGCAGATCATCTGCCAATCCTAAAGATTCACATACTTTTGCCACCATAACCATAACATTATGACCACCTACGTTTAAACACTGTGTCCACTCACTGTCCACTCTATTAGACACTCCTACCGAGTGTCTCCACCTTGTAGATGTAAAGTCAGAGACAGAAGTTCATCTGTTTCTGCACAGTTTATGTTGGTCATCCTCCAGTCCTTGATCAGTGCTCACAGGACGCTGCCCACAGGACGCTGTCGGCTGGACATTTCTGTTTGGTGGACTGTTCTCAGTCCAGCAGTGACACTGAGGTGTTTAAACACTCCAGCAGCACTGCTGTCTCTGATCCACTCGTACCAGCACAACACACACTAACACACCACCACCATGTCAGTGTGACTGCAGTGCTGAGAATGACCCACCACCCACATCATAGTTGGTCTGTGGTGGTCCTGTGGGGTCCTGATCATTGAAGAGAACCAGATGAACTACTTAGAACTACAGAATGCTCCTACATGGTCACAGCTGATCAAATGGACAGTGACTGTAGGACCAAAAGTTGGTCATAATGTTATGGTTGATCAGTGTATGTAATATTGGAAGATGTACTAAAGGGTCTATAGTATACGAGGGCATATGTTCCGCCGACTGTGTTAGTGCACACACAGAAGGTGGTGTGTGGGTGTAGTTCTCACCTTCAGCTCGTACTCCTCTTTAGTCTCCAGCGTTTCGCTGCGCACCTCCTGCTTCAGGTCCATGTCGTCCTTGAAAGGCTGAGTGGAGGGAGAGAGGGAGACAGAGGGAAGAAACTAAACCATCAAAACACCACAAAACACAAACACACAAAGAGAGGAGAGGGAGAGAAGGAGGGAGGGAAGAGGAAAATACCACATCAGGTTGAGCAGCAGAAGAAAAGGAAAGAAAAGGTAGAAAGGTAGCTTTCATCGCCATTCAGCTCTTTGAAGTTGTGTGCTGATCAATTAAGAGTCTAATTTATACAGAATCCGTGAAGATCCGTGGACTGGACCCATTTTTCACATCTTCCCGTGATAAGTTAATTAGTATTGGTCAGTAGAGCTGGTGGGTCAGTGAGGAGCTGTCTATGTGTGAGTGGGCTTTAATGTGAGGGGCTGTATTGGTCAGTAGAGATGTGGGGTCAGTGGGTTTTAATCTGAGGGGCTGTATTGGTCAGTAGACATTGTGGGTCATTAAGAAGCTGTTTATGTGTCAGTGGCTGTATTGGTCAGTAGAGATTGTGGGTCAGTGGGTTTTAATCTGTGGGGCTATACTGGTCAGTAGAGATGTTGGGTCAGTGGGTTTTAATCTGAGGGGCTGTATTGGTCAGTAGAGATGTTGAGTCAGTGGGTTTTAATCTGAGGGGCTGTATTGGTCAGTAGAGATGTTGGGTCAGTGGGTTTTAATCTGAGGCGCTGTATTGGTCAGTAGGGATGTTGGGTCAGTGGGTTTTAATCTGAGGGGCTGTATTGGTCAGTAGAGATGTTGGGTCAGTGGGTTTTAATCTGAGGGGCTGTATTGGTCAGTAGAGATGTTGGGTCAGTGGGTTTTAATCTGAGGAGCTATACTGGTCAGTAGAGATGTTGGGTCAGTGGGTTTTAATCTGAGGTGCTGTATTGGTCAGTAGGGATGTTGGGTCAGTGGGTTTTTAATCTGAGGGGCTGTATTGGTCAGTAGAGATGTTGGGTCAGTGGGTTTTAATCTGAGAGGCTGTATTGGTCAGTAGACCAGTTTCGTTTCAGTTCCCAAATATTACACAGGCAATAAGAGGAGGCAGTACAATGGCTTCTCTCTCTAAAGGGTCAGTGTTAGTGTGTGCGAGTGGATCAGATGTGGTGTGTTAGTGTGTGCGAGTGGATCAGACACAGCATTGCTGCTGGAGTGTTTAACCCCTCAGTGTCACTGCTAGATTTGGAAAAAGAGAGAGAGACGTAGCTGTCCACTTTTTGCCATGATCGCAGTATACATCACCATACTTACCATGCGAGTTGCCGTGGAGACGCTGGTTGAGTCTTCCTCCAGACTGTGTGTCTCTTTATTGACTGTCTCAACCTTGATGTCGGGCTTCAACGCGACCCCACGACGACCTGCACACAAAGCAAACGCCTCACATGAAATTCCTTATATGTCCCCAGCTCCGATGCAATGGCTGACAGATGCCTGCGCCGACCAGCATCACATTGAGTATCTAGACTCTGGAGCACAGCAACAAGAATTTTAGTGAGGTCAGGATGTTGGATGATCACCACTCCCCAAAGTAGTGGCTGGAGCTGACCTGTCCTTATCTGACCTGTTCAATAACAGTGTTTTAGAGAGGTGTAGTGGAGTCTCTGGAGCTTAACTGAGTTTAACTTTTCCCAATTCGAGACCAAAAAGGACAAAGCAGTAAAGAGGAATAGACTAATGCTGTTAATCACACGATCCGGATATCAGAGCTGAGAACAGTTTACACCATTTACCTTCTATAAGATGAATATAAAACTGCCAAATGTACTATTTTAATTTTAATCTCTGGTTTATAACCATTAAGACCTAAATATTAAACCTTATTTTAGTACATTTTGAAAGTTCTACACACTTACAAATTGTTTTTTTTAATAAAGAAAAGGATTCTGTATAGAACCACGAACCCTAGATGAACCCTTTGCATGATGAAAAGGGTTCTTCAGGGTCATGATTTCACCAAAAAAGGTACACATTTGGATTTTTAACAGTACAGAACCCTCAGTATTGCAAGATACAACCCTCTCCATTTTTCAGCAATCTGAAGAACTCTTTCATGATGCAAAGAAACTTCGAGATCATGGTTCTATTTAGAACCATTTTCTTTACTGAAGATCCCTGTTAATGCTATAAAAATGTCATTTTAAACAGACCAGCAGAAACCCTCCACAATTACGAGGAGGTTAATGTTGTAATGCGTAGTATTACAATAAGATTACAATCATATTGTAATATTACGCCTGTTCTGCAGGTCTGTGTAGAAGGTAAATCTGAATAGAGCGTGATGGGGTGTTTATGTGGAAACGGTTTGGTTTCTGTAGGTACGACACTCGACAGAGTCTGCTGTGTTTCTGCTGTGAAACATAAATACTGACACTTTAACATAACTCTCAGGTTTCATCTCCATTTTAGTTTATTAGAGGTTTTTTTGTCATAACTGACGTCCATATGAGATAGAACTTTTTGTACTCCTGTAAAATGAGTTTTTTTTGAGAACTGCATTTTGTGTATATATGTATACGGTTACATGTATATACTATATAAATGAAAACGGTTAGAAAATTTGAATTAATCGATTATTAATAACAGTATCAACTTTAAAACAGAGAAAAAATGAAATATATCACTTTAAATGTAATGAATATAAAATATCAGTTTTAATTTTTGAATTAAATCATTAAATAATAATTTTTTTCACACTATTATAACTTGTTTTACATGCACTAGTTTAAATTTATATATATATATATATATATATATAAGATACATTTTATACAAGATCTAAAACATTTTCATAATATCCCATCTGTTACGCAGGAAACATACGACCTTCTGTTCTGACCGTGAGAAAAAGTCCTTCCTCAGACAATTCCGTACTTCTCTTCTTCCATAAATACTGCAGAATCACGTTTTAATTGTGTATTGAAGTCTATTTCTATACTTAATATATAACCATGCAGTGCTTTCATTCCAGAAGTACGCACACACACACACACACACACACACACACACACACACACACACACACTCAGTGTCGGACTGCACTCACTGCCTTTTCGCTGGCGGTAGAGGTAGAAGGCCAGAGCAAGGAGACAGAGAATCAGCAGCATTGAGGATCCAACTGTTCCTCCTGCTATTATTCCAACAGGCACGATATCTGAGAGAGAGAGGAGGAGAGGGGTTACACACACAACGGAATTACATTAAAATCCTGTGTGTGTGTGTGTGTGTGTGTGTGTGTGTGTCCTCACCAGTCTCTGCCAGGGTTATGATCATGGTTCCAGGTCCAAATGAATTCCAGGCAGTGCAGTTGTAAGTGGACTGAAAGTCCGACTCCATGACGTTGTTGATGGTCAGTGTGGACAGAACGGCGCCCCCCTGTGACACCGGCTTACTCTGCTCTACTGTGTACCTCTCCAGCAGAGTGCCCCTCTCTTTCTCCCAAACGTTCTCCTTCCATGCCCACACCTACAGCAAAATACACACACACACACACACGCACACACACGTCCCATGCATGTTAGTGTAGATGTACATGTTACAGTAAACATCACAGCTGTATTATCATAAAAAAAACACCTCAGCCTCTGAACCCCGCGTGCCCTGTGCTTAAGACTCCAGCAGGGTTCTGTGTTTAGAGTCCCCATTAAAGTGAGCTGGTTTATGAAATATGGAGAGTGCATCGTCAAATATGCACACCTCACTCTGTCCCAGCTAATGTCCCTCTTATGTTGGAGAAAGAACAACAGGGGTGGAGAACGTGAATGAAGAACAAAAGGAATTATCTCCCCCTCCCCACACTTCCGCTCTCCTCCACCGCCTGCCCTCCTTCACTTCTTATTCTATATTTCATAAGTTCCGTGTCTATGCATTAAGAACTATCCTGTGATGTCATGTCTCATTATCCACACAGCAATCAGACAGAGGGAGGCAGAGACGAAGGGAGGACGGGAGAAAAAAAAAAGAGATAAAAGAAACATGAAATTACAGAGAGGGACCAAAAAAGACTCATGATTAATAAATGATTACACGTGGGGTCTGATTAGACACTTGCCACAAGAGGGTGTAAAGTGGTTCTCACGCTACCTTATGAAAAGCCTCTCAGAGGTTACTTTTGGGTAGTGTACCTCTTGGTGAGCGATCGTTGACTGCTAGAGGTTACAATGCTGCGACGCACTCAAAGACACTGCCCACTTGGCTGATTTTGAGAGGGGGCACATCACTAGACTGAGAGACCACCTTCTAGACCAGGGGTGTCAAACCAGGTCCGAAACAGGCCGGTGTGGCTGCAGGTTTTCATTCTAAAAAACCATCAGCAACAGCTGATTCCATCTGGTGGGCCACTGCATATGGCAGCCAGTCACCCCTCGTAGTGATATGAGGGACACTAACAGCTCCACGGTATGTGCAGGACATCTCGTGGACACGTGTCGCCTCTCAAGGCAGGGCTTCCAGCTGGCACTTTCAGCAGGATAATGCTCCCACACACAGCAAGGGTTTCCCAGGAATGTCTCTGCCAAAGTGCAAGACTTCCTTCTCCTGCTGGGTCACCAGACTTATCACCAATTGAGCATTTGTGGAGCAGCTGGACACCAGCTTTGACAACCTACGAGTGTGCAGGATCTACAGGTGCAACATCTGTGGATGCCAGGAGGAACCTGTACGCTTCCATACCCAACCAGATCTCATCTTATATCCAGACTAGGATCCCAATACGGCACTAGAGCCTCCTTTCAGTTGTATCATCCTTTCACTTTAATATGATAATCACTTACATAGATCATCATTACATTCACACATATAACCATCCAGTCCATTTGTTTATTACTCAATCAGTGTAAGGCAGATGGAAAGAACAGAGGAGAAGGAGGTGAGGGAAAAGAATGGATACAGGAGAGAGAGAAGAGAGTGAGACGGGCAGAGCCGAGTAAAGTGCTGAGATTGTTAAAAGCTCTCACTCGTCTGTCATGTCCTTCTGTCTGCTCCAGATGATCCACACTGAAAGGTACAGAGCTTTCTTCTCAGCTGTCTCTCCCTGTTCCTCTCCCTCTTTCTCTCCCTGTCTGTTCTGACCCTCCTCTTTTTTCTGCTCCACATCAATCTCTTCATCTGCTCTCGTTCACAAGAACCCTCTCTCTTTAGTCTTTTTCCTCTTCAAACACAAAGGAGTGCAGGAGCCATGTCTGCTTCAAAGCCAGATAAATGGGCAGGTCTGGACTACAGCTGAATGTATTTTGTGTGTGTGTGTGTGTGTGTGTGTGTGTGTGTGTGTGTGTGTGTGTGGATCCTGCACATTCGTAGGTTGCTGGTGTCCCAGCTGCTGCATTCCTGGAAAACCCTTGCTGTAAAAACATTATCCTGCTGAAAGTGCCAGTTGGAAGCCCTGCCATGAGAGGCAACACGTGTCCGCAGGATACCTCGTATTGATACTTGGGGTGAGCGACTGTCGTGTGCAATGGCTCCCCAGATCATCACACCAGCAGTTGGAGCAGTGTGATGCTCCACAGCAAAAACAGGATTGAAGCGCTCACCACGAGGCCTCCATATTCCATACTGGCTGTCAAAACAACAATGCTGCTTCTCTCAGTCCAGCGATGCACCCCCTCTCAAAATTGGTCAACTGGGCCGTCAATGACCTCTCACCAAGAGGTACACTACCCAAAAGTAGCCTCTAATCAGACACCAATCTAAATGGTGCGACATATACAATACATATCAAATTTACATGGTGTTACGATATGTTGTGTGTGTGTGTGTGTGCATGTGTTCTTACAATTTTGTCAGGAGGAGGGGTGCTTGCAATGTAACATTTGATCTCCCCCTTCTCACCCCTCACAGCATACTGAATTGGATCACTTGAAATGATTGGCGGACCTGCCGACAAACCAGAACAAAGGAAAGATGCCGTTGTTATTTTCACTCTCGTAATTACATGTCCTGCATTACTGCGTGAGCACGGTACTGACCGTTGACTGTGAGGGTAACCTCTGTCTCCCCGACTCCGATCCTGGGTACGATGGCTTTACACACATACTGCCCTGCATCTGCTTGACTCACTGACTTCAGGTATAGCTGGTTATTATTACTGAGAACCTGTCAGAGAGAGAGAGAGAGAGAGAGGGAGAGAAAGAGAGCGAGAGAGAGAGAGAGATGTATATTTGTGACGTAGCGGTAACGGTACAGGTACGGTACAATGATGTCAGGGTGCAGGGGTCAGTTTGGTTTGTGCAGTCCCATGGAGAATCCATGGTCCTCGTAGGTCATAGATGCTTGCAGGACGAAAGTTCCTTCCAAATGCCAACTTGCTGCACTTCCAATCCAGTCCTTTAAACGAAGAACTACGCAACAGTCCTGCTGTGCATCAGTGCATCAGACAATATCATCCACAAGTGCCGCATGTGTCTTTGTGAGCGCCCTCACAAACTTCTCCGCTGCTGTGCTTAGGTCAGAAACAAGGCCTTCTCCTTGTAGTCACCCAGTAACACACCAGAGAAACCAGTTCTAACCATAAACAATATACTTGCCCTTTGGCCATGCGTTTGCGAAGACAATCAACTGCATTGTGAATATAACGGTTTGCATCCTATGTGGACTGGACGTTTCCTCTCGAGGGCATACCAGAGAACACTGACCATAAAGGTTTTCTGTATGTATGTAATGTAAACATGGCAACACTCAGTCCGACCTGGAAGGTCTACTTTCCATGCTGATCTGACCACCGTTATGATCTGACCCTGGACCGGGTTGAAACAGATTCTGCGATCAGGACAGGACACTCAGGGACAGCAGCACCTTTGTGGATCAAACATCATTACACAGATACAGGTACTGGTCACCCTGTTTTTCCTCGAAACTGCACCGCACCCTAATATTTTAGTGGGTATTGCACGTTGCATAATGGTTTGGGACTCCAAATGGACTCAGGATACGCGGGGCAGTCATTATGCACGTGTGAAAATGCAGTTAAACATTTATACAGTTTCATAGTATTATTATCATCTTAAATTGTGAGAGAGTGCTTCATATGAAGCTTGCTCGATCATTTAATTGACAATATTTAATCTGAGCCGAGAGGAACACAGAGTTCTGTAGCTGAACAACTTGGATCAGAACCAACACACCTAACTATCACTGGTTTATGGTTAATATTAATATCTATTTTTACTTTTTATATTCTATTTAAGTAAGCAAACAGTCATCAAAGCATTTCTACTAGCCGTTTTGTGGATGAGTGTGTATGAGTGATGTAAAGCTGTAATATACTGGGTGTACTCATACCATACTGGAGCCTTTCTTCGTCCAGGTGAGGGTCAGAGGAGGATTTCCTGCCCACTTACAGTTCAGGGAGACATCAGAGTCCACGTCCACCGTCACGGGCCTCGGCTCCACCACCAGGATTGGACCAACTGAGGAAAAACGGGGAATAAAAGAGAAACTGAAATACTGCTGCCAGAAACAGGTGTGTGAGAAACAGGAGAAAAGATGGAGATGGAGAAACAGTAGAACGGATGGGTGGATGAATGAATGTATGTTCTGAAAGAGCGTACAGTGAACGTCCACCAGAATGCTGACGTTGGTGCTGCCCACAGCGTTAAACACCTGACAGGAAACGGGCTCAGTGAAGAACGAGTGATCAGCTGTTGTCACAAACACACTCTCCCTCGCTCCCTCCAGGATTACTCCTCCTTTAGCCCACCTACAAAACACACACACACACACACACACACAGACACACACGCACACACACAGTTAATACACACTCTCCCTCACCACCCCAGGACAAATTCTTTACCGTGTCACCAGAGATATCCACAACCTGCTTAATTAATATTAATCATTCCTCACACACACAAACACACACACAAACACACACACACACACACACACACACACACACACACACACACACACACACACCTGTAGCCCATGACTGGAGGGTTGGCTGTAGCTTGGCAGGTAAATGTTACTCTTTCTCCCTCTAGGACAGAACGAGGTGAAATTGACAGTAGAACCGTGGGGGCGTCTAGAAAGAGAGAATAGGGGGGTCAATGTGGTGTTTATTGTGACTGTTGTTTTTTTTTTTAATCTTACTTTTATTTTACAATTTTTATTTGTAATCAATAAATTCTAATTTCATATGTATCACCTTCAAGGCTGACTGACTGAACTGTTGAAACTCACGGTGTATGTTGAGTGTGATGGTGGTTCGTTTGCCCAGCGGTACGGCCAGGTTAGAGGCCACACAGGTGAAGTTGCGTCCAGTGTCCGTGTCTACTGGCTGAATGGGCAGAAAACTCCGTGTGGTCACACGCTTCCTATCTGCTAACACCTCCTGAGAGAGAGAGAGAGAGAGAGAGAGAGAGAGAGGGAGAGCGAGAGAGAGGTTGGATGACAGCTGAGGATGCTGTTTAAACAGCAATGGTAGAAATTAGGCTGCAGGGTAAAGGAGTGATGTCATTTGGGTGGGCAAAAGGGAAAGGAAGCATCGCTCATACAGGTCTCCCAGGCAGAAATTCTCAAAAATCAACCTGAGCCTTTTGCGTGGCAAAATATCCAACCATCATTGTTGAGCTAGGGACGCATGGTTTGGTGCACATATGTAGGTGATCTTAATGCGCTTGCTTGAATATTCTCCTACCTGCAGAATCAGTCAATCGCCGGCCGACTACCGATGAAGGAGAAAGTGTGAGTGCCATCAGATTTTCATTTTTGACAAAATGACAGAAACCTTGAAGAACGCTACTGCATTAAATTTTGCGTAAAGCTTGGCAATTCCAAAGTGGAAACGATTCGCAATCAGCTGGACCTGTGGGCAGCGGGCAGATTGGCAGCTCCATCACAATAACGCACCATCCATTCTTCAAGTTTGATAGAATTTCCAGACCAAAAACACACCTTTGCTTCGTTAGGCTCCCTACTCTCCCAACAAGGCTCTGTGTGACTTCTGGCCTTTCCCTAAAGCTGAAAATGTCCCTGAAAGGGAGCAGGTTTTAGTCCAGAGAGGACATCATGCAGAATGCAATGGACCAGCTGTGGGCCATTTGAAAAGAGATGTTGCATTACTGCTTCTGACAGCAGCAGAACTGCCGGGACATGTGTGTTGCAGCCCAGAACACACCTTGTATGCTGATATTTGTGAAGGACCTGCATGTCACATGTCATCATTCTGCTAGGGTCCAATTAGTGTTCTCACAAGCCCAGATGAAGTGCTGTGTCCGGGATGGGATTTTCCCTGAGATATATTATGTATTCCTGGTACACACATAATGTTAAATGCCCGCACAACTTTGGAAATGGAATGTCCCATCCATCCGGCAGCCACTATTGTGCCTGAATCGAATTCTGATAATTCATGTCTCCTTGCCATCAGCACCGGTGATCTCACTCACAAGATAACACCTCACATCTGATATAACGTCCCCTGAGGTGACATCACTTCATAATCAATTTACATACTGATATCACATGACTGAGTATATCAGAACATTATGTCTTATTGTAGGTCTAACATTACAATGATGCCATCAACAGTGTATGAATGTGTGAGTATGTGTGTGTTTACTTACAGTGCTGGTATGAGCTCCATCTACCACCACTCCGTCTTTGTACCACTCTATCGTAGAGAGAGGTTTGGCTCCTCGGGACACACACGTCAGATTATAGGAAACTCCAGCCATCAGCAGAATCTCTGGAGCTCCTTCTATCACCGGATCATCAGGAGGGACTACAGGGACAGTGTGAGGGTTATTCAGACATACATAACATGGACAAAAGTATTGGGACACCTGTTTCAAATGTATTTAAAATGAGTTTGGGCTTTTCACTTTTATAGCCTAAATAAGAGTATATCAGCATGCCATTTGGAGTCTTGCATGCCCCTGCAGATGCCGGGACATATTTTAGGGTTCCTCTACATGGTGCATTTGTATAATATGCAAGATTTTCTTAGAAACAGATATACACTATATGGACAAAAGTATTGGGACACCTGCTCATTCACTGTCTCTTCTGAAATCAAGGGTATTAAAAGGTTTATCCTGCCTTTGCTGGAGTAACTCTACTGTCCAGGCAAGACTTTCTACTACATTCTGGAGCACAACTCTGAGGGTTTGATTGCATTTAGCCACAAGAACATTCCTAGCTGACATGTCACCATGCATTCTTTGCTGAACCAACGTCATGGTCATGGATGGATTTTGAACAGTGTGTTAATATTTATATATGCAATGTTGTTTCCACATTGTGTCAATGTTGTTTCACTGTTGGTTCAATGTTTTTTTTATCAATTTCAGCAGCTGAATGCATTGATTAGAATAGGTGTCCATAAATATTTGGACAGAGTGTATTGGGTGATGTTTAGCTGGCTGGTGACCACAGCACTCCCAATCACATGCAGAGAGTACAGAGGACGGTCTTACTGAGCACAGTGAGTTTGGCTCTTCTGGAGCGGAGAGCAGCTTCAGTGGCCTGGCACTCGTAGAGGGAGTCATCTGACAGCTCGGACGAGGAAATCTCCAGATTATACTGACCAACGTCCACTATCCGTAACACTCGGTAACGAGGCCATGCTGAAACACACACACACAGACAGATGTTATACTGAGTATTAGAAACTATAGATACATCGAGATTGCATGCAAATAGTAGGTGTTTCTAATAATGTGTTCACACATGTGGAAAGGACCATGACAGAAAGGAGAACAACAGAGAGAGAGAGAGAGAGAGAGAGAGAGACAGACAGAAAGACAGACAGACAGTGACACTTGGGTCTGCCGCAGATTGTAACAGCATGTTTTATCCACCAGGGGGCAACACTCCAACATTCTTAACACATTGGCATTCTATAAGCATCCTCTCTCTCTCTCACACACACACACATTATGACATCATTGATCTGAAGGGGGGGGGCAACCAAAGTATTGGCAATGATTACATCATCCTTTAGCTCAACCAATCCGTGCAGATATCCAACCTGTGTGTGTGTGTGTGTGTGTGTGTGTGTGTGTGTGTTCACACATCTATAGGTGTGTGTCAGAAACATCCATTTTCATTATGATTAGAGAGGTGAAGGAGGAGAGAGAAGGAGACGAAAGGACAAAGAAAGAGGAGGATGAGAGGATGAGTGTGGAGAGAGGTGTGTGTGTGTGTGTGTGTGTGTGTGTGTGTGTGTGTGTGTGTGCGTTTTAGGCGAGATGTACAGGAGCACTGTTACCTACAATAGGTTAATGTGTTGCATGGAGGCACAAAGCATGTGTGTGTGTGTGTGTGTGTGTGTGTGTGTGTGTGTGTGTGTGAGTGAATGCAACAAGCACTGATAAATATGCATCTAAGTCCTGAACATGTATGAACAAATATGCAGTAAAAGCGCTATACACCAATCCGCCAAAACATTAAAACCACCCTGCATGCTGGGACCATCCCACAAGACCTGCCTGATGTTTTGAAGACCAAGGAACACACCAGACAGGTCAGGAATGAAGTTGTGGAGAAGTGTAAAGCAGGGTTAGGTTATTCAAAAAATATCCCTCGCAGACAACATCTCACGGAAATGGAAGGACTATGGCACAACTGAAAACCTAACAAGACATGGACCTCCACCTAAACTGACCACCCAGGCGAAGGAGAGCACCAATTACAGAAGCAGCCAAGAGGCCCATGGTCACTCTGGAGGAGCTGCAGAGATCCACAGCTCAGGAGGGAGAATCTGTCCACAGGACAACTATCAGTTGTGTACTCCACAAATCTGGCCTTTATGAATGGCAAGGAGAAAGCCATGAGAAGTCCCACTGCAGTTTGCCACGAGCCATGTAGGGGACACAGCAACATCTGAAGATGCTCTGGTCAGATGAGACCAAAGTTGAGCTCTCTGGCCTAAATGCAAAATGGTATGAAAACAAACCCAGCACATCAGCCTGAACACACCAACCCCACTGTGGTGGCAGCACCATGCTGTTGTGATGCTTTTCTTCAGCAGGGGCTGCAAAAGTCTCGAGACTGGGATCCTTCCAGCAGGACGACGACCCTGAACATACAGCCAGAGCTACGATGGACTGGTTTAGATCAAAGCATATTCGTGTGTTAGAACGACCCAGTCAGAGTCCAGACCTCAATCCCAGTGAGAATCTGTGGCCAGACTTGAACTTTGCTGTTCACAGACGCTGTCCATCCAAACTGTCTGAGCTTCAGCTGTTTTACAAAGAAGAATCGGGCAGAAATTTCAGCACCGAGATGAGTAAAGCTGATGGAGACAGACCTCGAAAGACCTGCAGCTGGAACTGCAGCCAAAGGGGGTCCGACACAGTATTGAGTCGGGGGGGGGCTGAATACAAATGCACACCATACTTTGAATGTAGGGTGAAGCATTAGCTTTTATTTACCAATAAAAATTAATTTTATATATATATATCAATCAATCAATCAATCAAATTTTATTTATATAGCGCTTTTTACAACAGAACGTTGTCACAAAGCAGCTTTACACGGATCCGGGTCCAAGCCTCAAATGAGCAGCCAGCAGGCAAACAGTGGCAAGGAAAAACTCCCTCAGTTAGGAGGAAGAAACCTTGAGAGGAACCAAGGCTCAAGAGAGGAACCCATCCTCCTCTGGTCGACACCGGAGAGCAGATAACAAAGGCACAATGGAAAAATGGGAAAGAAAAAAAAAAAATAATGAAGGAAAATAAATAAACTCGTAAAAAAATAAAAATGGAGGATAAATAAAGATTGGCTGAGAATAGTAATGCTACAGGTATGCATGTGATTGAATAGTGAAAAATGAGATCCATGCAGGTGGGATGTGAGTCTGGGGGTTGATAGTGGGATGTAGGTTGGATGAGTGGGCAGGTGTCTGCAGGTGTCGGGCAGCTCAGGACATGGGGAGAGAGGAGAGATTAGTGTCCCGCAAAGTGTTAATGAAAGCCTGCGAAAAAGAAATGTTTTCAGGCGTGATTTAAAGCGGAGTGTGTCTGAGTCCCGAACAGTAGGAGGAAGGCTGTTCCAGAGCTGGGGGGCTTTAAAAGAGAAAGCTCGTCCCCCAACAGTGTTCTTTTTGATTTTAGGGACGGTCAATAGTCCTGCGTCCTGAGAACGCAGTCTGCGTGACGGGAAGTAAGGTATTAAGAGCTCTTTTAGGTTCTGGGGAGCTAAGCCATTTAGTGACTTGTATGTTAGGAGCAGTATTTTGTAGTTGATTCTAGAGATTTAATGGGAAATGTGAGAGATGAAGAACCGGACTGATGTGGTCAAATTTCCAGGTTCCGGTGAGAACCCTGCGCGTAGTTTTGTGCTGATTGTAGCCTCTGTATCAGTTTCTTACATAATGAGTGATCAGCTTCCAGGTTTTATTTCACAAACTTCTTCTTTCTAATCCATTTTAACACTTTTAGTCTAAATCACAATTATTCACATTAAACCCCTTGTTTGATTTTTACTTCTATTTTTATATGCGTCCTTATTCTTGTTTTTATAGACAAACCTGTTCATACTGGCTGCCTTTCATTTCAAACGACTTCTGAGCTCAGTTGGGAACTAAATTATGTTTTGTTTTCTATATTATTTGTGTCGTCTTAAAGTTCAGCTCAAATGAATTTTAACGCGTGTATTTAAAGAATAGGTTGTTCGTTGGTATAAAAATCTGTTAAATTCTTATAGCTTTGTTTTGCAGCATAAAAAACGCTTTTGTGTTATTTTTATGTGTGTTTTCCCAAACGTCCACATAATATGTCATATATGGAACGATAAAAAAAACAGTATAGAATATAAAGTGAATTTTGATTTAATTTAATTGTAAATAATATCACAATAATTTGAGACCCAGGAATTTGATATCATACACTCCTTCTATTTCAACATTATTGATCATAATTTTAACTTCATTCCTGATTTGTCGATTTCTGAATATCATAAACTTTGCTTTTGTTAAATCCAATCATAACTTGAAATCAAAAGCTTGTTTCTTAAATGCTTCTAAATTCAAATAAAAACAATATTAATTACATCATCAGCAAATAAAACAACTTTGAACCAATTGAGATACTTAGAAATATCGTTTATATACAAGTGAAACAATTTGGGTCCTGACACTGAACTTTGTGGGGCCCCACGAGTGACCTTCAGCAGTTTGTAGTGCGGTTATTTATTTTATGCGTATTGTGCGTAACAGCTGAGCCATGCGAATGCTACTCCTCCTGAGAGCTATATCTCTCCAATTTTGTTCATTAATAGGTTTTGATCAATAATGTTTTTTAATGTCTAAAACACTCTCTGATACATCCTTAAAGTAAACTAATAAAATAAGAATATAAATAATGATAAGTAAGAGGTCAAAAGAAAACAGTAAGGGTCAGGGTGAACAGTGACTCCTGAGCTGAGCTTCAGTGTTTCCTGTAGTGAACTGGGGGTCCAAACACATTTAGACTGGGGTACCCAAGCGACCACCTCAGGTCTTCACGATGCAGGGCAATCCAGTCTTTTTGGTCCCACTGGACTGATGCCAGTGTGATTCGTGCTACAGCTCAACACCACTCATTCGCCCAGAACAACCGACTGGTCCAGCCGGCTCCACTGGAAGAACCCGCTGGCCGCACCACTGAGAGAGAGAGAGAGAGAGTGAGAGAGAAGTGAGGTGAGAGGTGAGAGAGAGGTGAGAGGTAAGAGAGAGTGAGAGAGAGTGGAGAGGTGAGAGGTGAGAGAGGATTGAGAGAAATTGAGAGAAGTGAGAGAGAGAGAGAGAAAGAGAGAGAAATTAAGCAAAAGTTGGTTACCAAACTTTTAACAAATTTAAACATCAAAAGGAAGCAAATGTGCAGGACTGAATTTCATCACATTTGGTAATAATAATAAATATTATTTACAATAGAAATATTGTTAATAGTGTAGAATATGATCTCACGTTATAGAGCATTTTATTGTTTAAGTACAAATACAGCGTCATAGTGTGGTCATAACATAACCGTATTTGCTTGGAAGCTGTACATTCCAGATTTTATGGGAAACAAATATTAAAAATATATATTTTTGTTTAAGATGTTTCTTGTTTTCATTTTAAATATTAAATCAGTAATCTTTTAACATTAAATTAAATAAACCCTGTCTTGGAAGTCTCCTCACCCCATAATGTCTGCTACATATTATATTAAATACAGAAACGTTGTTTACACTGAGTCTCTGTCAGGACAAAACTTTGTCTCTCTAAGTACTTTAATTAGAATATTTTAAACACTTGTACAGAACATTTCACTATAACAAATTAAAACATCTAAACAAGCCTGATTTTACAACCAAGTTCCATGGAAAATACAGTTTCAGTAACTACACTGTTACTGATCTTTTAATACAGGATTACGGACTGTGTTTCTGATACAGTTTCAATAACACTGTTACTGATCTTTAATACGATTTGCGGACTGTGGCTCTGATACGGTTTCAGTAACTACACTGCTGCTGATCTTTAATACGGCTACGGACTGTGTTTCTGTACAGTTTCGGTAACTACACTGCTGATCTTTAATACCGGCTACCGGACTGTGTTTTGATGCAGATTTTCCGAAGTAACTACACTGCTGATCTTTAATACCGTGCGGACTGTGTTTCTGATACAGTTTCCCGAGTAACTACCTGTTACTGATCTTTAATGCGGCACGGACTGTGTTTCTGATACAGTTTCGGTAACTACACTGCTGCTGATCTTTAATATCGGCTGCGGACGTGTTTGTTGGTTTCAGCCCTTTACACTGCTGCGAGTCTTTGTACCGGCTACGGACTGTGTTTCTGATACGGATTTCAGTAACTACACTGCTGCTGATCTTTAATATATCGGCTACCGGACTGTGTTTCTGATTCTGATTTTCAGTAACTACACTGCTACCCGATCTTTAATACGAAGCTGCGGACTGTGTTTTATTACAGTTTCAGTAACCCCTGTTACGATCTTTAATACGGCTACCGGACTGTGTTTCTGATACAGTTTCAGTAACTACACTGCTGATGCATACTGGCTACCGGACTGTGTTTTTCTGATACGAAGTTTTCCAGTAACTACACTGTTACTGATCTTTATCTGGCTGCGGACTGTTTTCTGATACAGTTTCAGTACTTTATACTGCGATCTTTAATACCGGCTACCGGACTGTGTTTCTGATACAGTTTCAGTAACTACACTGCTGCCAATCTTTAATACGCTACCGGACTGTGTTTCTGATACAGTTTCAGTAACTACACTGCTACTGATCTTTAATACCGACTACTGGACTGTGTTTCTGATACAGTTTCAGTAACTACCACTGCTGATCTTTAATACCGGCTACGGACTGTGTTTCTGATACAGTTTCGAAAATACTTCTGCTGCTGCTGATCTTTAATACCGGCTACCGGACTATGTTTCACAGTTTCAGTAACTACACTGTTACTGATCTTTAATACGCTTTACCAGTTATTATTTCCTGATACAGTTTCAGTAACACACTGCTGCTGATCTTTAATACCGGCTACGGACTGTGTTTCTGATACAATTTCAGTAACTTTGCACTGTTGCGATCTTTAATACCGACTACGGACTGTGTTTCCTGATACAGTTTCGTAACTACACTGTTGCCGATCTTTGCTCTGGCTACGGACTGTGTTTCTGATACAGTTTCCAGTAACTACCACTGCTGCGATCTTTAGCCACCTGCTACCGGACTGTGTTTTCTGATACAGTTTCAGTACTTCTACTGCTGCTGATCTTCGACTACGGACTGTGTTTTGTCTGACCATTTCAGTAACTACACTGTGCGATCTTTTATGCAGCTGCGGACTGTGTTTACCAATCTGTTTCAATAACACTACACTGCTGCGATCTTTAATACAGCTACGGACTGTGTTTCAATGCAGTTTCAGTAACTACACTGCTGCCGATCTTTGTCCCGACTGCAGGACTGTGTTTCTGATACAGTTTCAGTAACTACACTGCTGATCTTTAATACCGGCTACCGGACTGTGTTTCTGATACAGTTTCACACACACACACATGATTACATTAGTAGGCTATTTGGTAAAGCTGAGGCTGTTTTCTTGCATTTGCATCACCATGTAGATTACCCTCTCTCTCTCTCTCTCTCTCTCTCTCTCACTCTCTCTCTCCTCTCTCTCTCACTCTCTCTCTCTCTCTCTCTCACTGTCTCTCTCTCTCTCTGTCTCTCTCTCTCCTCTCTCTCTCTCTCTCTCTCTCTCTCTCTCTCTCTGAAACTGTAATAGGCAGTGGATATAAAGCAGGTCATCTTCAGAGGATAAAAGCAGAGAGCAGACAGGGATCTCCACACTTAACACTCTTAAACACACTCTTAGACATGCTTACACACTCTTACACACATTTACACACTCTCACTCTTACAAACTCATACACTTCCTTACACTCTTACACACGCTTACACACTCACACACTCACCCTCACATTTCTTACACACTTTTACACAATCCTACACAATCACACATGCTTACACACACTTACACACTCATATACACTTTTATACACACACTCTAACTCATGCTTACACAATTTTTCACACTCTTGCAGACACACTTACTCACAATATTACACACACCCTCATACATATACTTACACACATTCTCACACATTTACACACTCATACATATGCTTAAGTACTTACACATTGTCACACTGAAACACACACACACACACACACTAATATTATCACTTATATGATTACATACTCATACACCTGCTTACTCACTCTTATACACACACACACACACACACACACACACACACACACACACACACACACACAGTATCACAGACTCATACACACACACACACACAGTGTCACACCCTCATACACATACACATTCTCACATGTTTACACACTCATGCACATGCTTACAATGTCCCACACTCACACACACACATTTCCTCACACACTTACCCGCATTTTACATACTCTTACACAGTCACACACATGCTTACACACTCACACGCTCATCTTCACACACTTACACTCTTACCCACTCATATACAGGCTTACTCACTCTTACACACTTATACACATGCTTACAAATGCTTACACACATGCACACACACATTTACACACACTCAAACGCATAGATTCACACACTCATACACAGTCCCACACTCTTACCTGATCTTTCACAATCAAAGACTCTTGCACATACATACACATTCACATTATTACACACTCCTTATCACACACTTACACACACCGTCACACACTCCTACACATTCACACGCTTGCACACTCTCACACTCATACACACACTCTTATACATGCTCTTGCACTCTTACACACTTTGACCTCACCACATTACCTCAGACCAGACTGTCCTTTGTGTCTCTAAATCCTCTAATAGTTGGTGTGTTTGAATGTGCTTCTGAGGACGGCTTTATTTCACCCTATCCAGCCACTCTCCTCCGTCCTTACCAGCCGCTTGCCAGCAGCACTGTCATAAGGACGAGGAGAGTGTGTGTTCCTCCCTTTGTCACCCCACACACCCACACACATGCACACACACACACACACACACTCCACTCTGTTGGTGAAGAGATGCGTGGCGTGATCAGGTAAGACCCGAAGCAGCATAAGAGCAGACAGGAAGGACGGACGCTGAGTGTCCGGACGATTAATGAATGATGTCATCTCGTTAAGTGTCTCTAACGACCGTCTGCAGTTAAGGCTCTCCACCAATAGCAGAGCACCGATGACATCATTGGCGGTCTTAAGCCAAAATGTCTCACGAAAAACGATGACTCTCTCCTGTACTTCTCTCCTAAGTTCTTTATCTCACTTCTGCCACCATCCTTTCCTCCTGATCTCTCCTTTCTATCCTTCTACACACACACACACACACACACACACAGCACGCCCACATACTGGAATGAGGAAAAACGTTCGACATTAAACAAGTCGTGTACTGTAAAAAATTTTAATTACATCATTCTGGACCCTTCTCCTCGGTCCATTCATCACGACTGTTCCACAGTGTGAGAACAACAATTCTCAGATTATACAAGTGGATCTACACCAGTGCTGGGCGATATGAGCTCAAATCATCATCACAACTTAGCCCAATTACGATTAATGAGCGAACATTTAATTGAGCGGTGGACACTGCATTTTTTTTCTTGCTAAAAGTGACGCGAGTTGCTCCGTTGGCTCGGTGTTTGCGTTCTCCTCATAGCTAAAATGTTTGGTTAGTAGAACCTTATGTGAATATTACATGAAAGTTCTGAACTTTACGATTTTGATAGTGACTACAGTCATGTCAGACCCTGACTTACAACTAGAGAGCTGGACAATATAATAACTCACTGTCCATTATATCAGCTCCTATTATTAAACTATGTCCTAAGCAGTGCTGAAGACGACCTACCACCACATCACTGCTGCTCTGTGGTGGTCCTGTGAGAGTCCTGGTCATTGAAGATCAGGAGTTGAAAGAAGAGGAGAGGAAGCAAAGTCTGCAGAAAACAGATGAACTACAGTCTGGAATTATAGATCTACAAAAGTGCTCCTGTGTGGTCAGAGGAGGCTGAAGGACAGTGGTGTGAAACAGTGGGGTAATTCATAATGGCCCATGGCTGGGCATTAGGTATACAGCCAGTATGCTGTAAAATAGACAATCCCATCACTGTACTGGTAGAAACACAGCAGGCATATGTTTAAATAACGTTTAGATGCAGCGTTTCTCTTGAGCTGTTGACCCACACTGTACTCTCTTCCATGTCATCCTTCTGGAAGTTCTGGAGTTCAATCATACGTAGATGTTCATCTTCATAAACCAAAATGACAATAAGGGCATTTTTATAGCTTGAACAAAATATGTCTTGATATGTGATATTTACGATATATTGCAGTATACGATGCTAACTTGTCAATGACTCATGACTTGGACTCAGGAATATAACTTGCAAACAATAATCACGACTCTATTATCCAGGCACGGTGTGTATGAAGGTGCAGTTACCTCATTTGTTGATTTGGAACACAGCCCCTTTTGTAATATCGGTAATACTGGTTATATCGGTGAGCAGCGCCAAATGTTAAGAAAGCTCCAAAATGCTCTAGCTGAACCTCCTGGACAACAGAGTCAGTTACTCCAACAAAAGCAGGATAAACTCCTTTTAATACCCTTGATTACAGAAAACATGGTGTGAATGAGCAGGTGTCCCGATACTTTTGTCCATACAGTGTAACTATCTCAGTTTGACACTAAATACCTTTGAGGAGTACATGGGCTTGGATCACAACAGCAGAATGTTAAAGACACACACACACACACACACGCACCTTACACACACACACACGCACACACACACAGTGTCTGTCCTCATGTCCACTGACCGTGTCCGCATAGTTATATTTGCCTCAACCTTCCAGCCACGTCTTGCTCTAATTTCACAAACAAAATAAACAACTGTGTGTGTGTGTACACTAAAAGGCAGACTGTAGTCCACTGACTACACTGCTGCTGATCTTTAATACCGGCTGCCGGACTGTGTTTTCTAATGCAGTTTCGTAACCTGCTGATCTTTAATACCGGCGCTGCGGACTGTGTTTCTGATACAGTTTCAGTAACTACACTGATCTTTAATACCGGCTACCGGACTGTGTTTCTGATACAGTTTCAGTAACTACACTGTTGCTGATCTTTAATACCGGCTAACGGACTGTGTTTCTGATACAGTTTCAGTAACTACACTGCTGATCTTTAATACCGGCTACCGGACTGTGTTTCTGATACAGTTTCAGTAACTACACTGCTGCCCCTGATCTTTAATACCGGCTACGGACTGTGTTTCTGATACAGTTTCAGTAACTACCTGTTACTGATTTTTATGCCGGCTACGGACTGTGTTTCATGGTTTCAGTAACTACACTGTTACTGATCTTTATCCCCCGGCTGCCGGACTGTGTTTCTGATACAGTTTCAGTAACTACACTGCTGATCTTTATGCTGACTGCCGGACTGTGTTTACAATACAGCTTCAGTAGCTACACTGCTGATCTTTAATACCGCTACCGGACTGTGTTCTGATACAGTTTTAGTAACTACACTGTTGCCCGATCTTTAATACGGCTAACGGACTGTGTTTCTGATACAGTTTCAGTAACTACACTGCTTTGATCTTTAATACCGGCTACCGGACTGTGTTTCTGATACAGTTTCAGTAACTACACTGCTGCCGATCTTTAATACCGTACGGACTGTGTTTCTGATACGGTTCAGTGCTACACTACTGCTGATCTTTTAATACCCGGCTACCGGACTGTGTTTCTGATACAGTTTGTACTTACACACTGTTACTGATCTTTAATACCGGCACGGACTGTGTTTATAGTTTCAGTAACTACACTGTTACTGATGCTTTAATACCGGCTACCGGACTGTGTTTCTGATACAGTTTCAGCCAACTACACTGCTGATCTTTTAATACCGACTGCGGACTGTGTTTCTGATACAGTTTCAGTAACTACACTGCTGATCTTTTATGCCGGCTACCAGACTGTGGTTTTCTGATACAGTTCAGTAACTACACTGTTGCGATCTTTAATACCGACTAACGGACTGTGTTTCTGATACAGTTTCAGTAACTACACTGTTGCCCGATCTTTAATACCGACTAACGGACTGTGTTTTCTGATACAGTTTCAGTAACTACACTGCTGATCTTTTAATACGGCTACGGTTGTGTTTGTGTAGTTTCGGTAACTACACTACTATAGTCTTTAATACCGGCTACGGACTGTGTTTTGATACAGTTTCAGTAACACTACACTGCTGCTGATCTTTAATACCGACTGCGGACTGTGTTTCTGATACAGTTTCAGTAACTACACTGTTACTGATCTTTATCTCAAACTACGGACTGTGTTTTTCTGATACAGTTTCGAGTAACTGCACTGCTGATCTTTAATACCCGGCTACGGACTGTGTTTGGCCCAGTTTCAGTAACTACTGTTACCACGATCTTTAATACGGCTGCGGATTGTGTTGATACAGTTTCATGCTTACACTGCTGATCTTTTATCTGACTGCGGACTGTGACTTTCTGATACAGTTTCGTATTTGCTGCGATCTTTAATACGGCTGCGGACTGTGTTTCTGATAGTTTCAGTAACTACCTGCTGCTGATCACTTTAATACACGGCTGCCGGGACTGTGTTCCAGTACAGTTTCGGTAACTACTGCTGTTACTGATCTTTAATACCGCTACCGGACTGTCGTTTCACAGTTTTCGTTAACTACCTGTTACTGATCTTTAATACCGGCTACCGGACTGTGTTTCTGATACAGTTTTAGTAACTACACTGCAGCTGATCTTTAGTACCGGCTACGGGACTCTGTTTCGGATACAGTTTCAAGTATTCCACTGCCACTGATCTTTAATACTGGCCTAACGGACTGTGTTTCTGTTAAGTTTAAAGCCACTTCCTGCTGCTGATCTTTAATACCGGCTACCAGACTGTGTTTTTCTGATACAGTTTCGGTAACACTACTGCTGATCTTTGTACCGGCTACCGGACTGTGTTTCTGATACAGTTTCAGTACTACACTGTTGCTGATCTTTAATACCAGCTACCGGACTGTGTTTCTGATACAGTTTCAATAACTACACTGCTGATCTTTAATACCAGCTACCGGACTGTGTTTCTGATACAGTTTCAGTAACTACACTGCTGATCTTGTACCATTCACGGACTGTGTTTCTGATACAGTTTCAGTAACTACACTGATATGATCTTCATCTTGACTACCGGACTGTGTTTCTGATACAGTTTCAGTAACACACTGTTACTGATCTTTATGCAAACTGCGGACTTATGTTTCTGATAAGTTTCAGTAACTACATACTGATCTAATACCGGCTACCGGACTGTGTTTCTGATACAGTTTCGGTAACTACTCTGTTACTGATCTTTAATACCGACTACGGACTGTGTTTCTGATACAGTTTCCAGTAACTACACCTGTTACTGATCTTTATACCGACTACCGGACTGTGTTTCTGATGCAGTTTCAGTAACTACACTGCTGCGTCTTTAATACGGCTACCAGACTGTGTTTCTGATACAGTTTCATGCTTCACTGCTGATCATACAATACCAATGCCAGGAACTGTGTTTGCAGGCCCAGTTTCAGTATTCTGCTGATCTTTAATACGTACCAGACTGTGTTTCTGATACAGCAGTTCAGTAACTACACTGCTGATCTTCATCTGACTACGGACTGTGTTTTCTGATACAGTTTCAGTAACCACTGCTGATCTTTATTTGACTGCGGTTGTGTTTCCTGATACAGTTTCCCAGTAACTACACTGCTGCTGATCTTTAATACCGGCTGCAGACTGTGTTTCTGATACAGTTTCAGTAACCACTGCTGATCTTTGTAGCTACGGCGGACTGTGTTTCTGATACAGTTTCAGTAAATACACTGCTGCTGATCTTTAATACCGGCTACCGGACTGTGTTTCTGATACAGTTTCAGTAAGTACACTGCTGCTGATCTTTAATGCCGGCTACCGGACTGTGTTTCTGATACAGTTTCGAAGTAAATACCTGCTGCTGATCTTTAATACGACTACCGGACTGTGTGTTCCTGATACAGTTTCAGTAATACACTGTTACGAATCTTTAATACCGGCTACCGGACTGTGTTTCTGATACAGTTTATAGTAACTACACTGTTACTGATCTTTAATACGGCTTTACCGGACTGTGTTTCTGATACAGTTTCAGTAACTACACTGCTGATCTTCAATACACCTGGCTACTGGACTGTTTCTGATACACAGTTTCAGTAACTACTGTTACTGATCTTTAATACCGGCTACGGCTGTGTTTCCTGATACAGTTTCAGTAACTTCCTGCTGATCTTTAGCCGGCTACCGGACTGTGTTTCTGATACAGTTTTCAGTAACTACACTGATCGCTAATACGGCTACGGACTGTGTTTCTGATACAGTTTCAGTAACTACACTGTTACTGATGCTTTAATACCAGCACGGATGTGTTTCTGATACAGTTTCAGTAACTACACTGCTGATCTTTATGCCGGCTACCGGACTGTGTTTCTGATACAGTTTCGAAGTAACTATATTGCTGATCTTTAATACGGCTACCGGACTGTGTTCTAATCACGGTTTCCAGTAACTACACTGCTGATCTTATGCAGAAGCTACCGGACTGTGCACCTGATACAGTTTCAGTAACTACTGCTGATCTTTAATACCGGCTACCGGACTGACCATTTCTGATACAGTTTCGAAGTAATACATATTTTGATCTTTAATACGGCTACGGACTGTGTTTCTGATACAGTTTCAGTAACACTGCTGATCTTTAATACCGACTGCGGACTGTGTTTCTGATACAGTTTCATTAGCTTCTGCTGTTACTGATCTTAATACCGGCTACCGGACTGTGTTTCTGATACGGTTTCAGTAACTACACTGCTGATCTTCCTTTAATACGGCTACGGACATGTTTCTGTTGATTTCAGTAACTACACTGCTGATCTTTATGCCGGCTACGGACTGTGTTTCTGATACAGTTTCAGTAACACTGCTGATCTTTAATACGGCTACCCGGGACTGTGTTTTCTGATACAGCTGCTGATCTTTAATACCGGCTACCGGACTGTGTTTCTGATACAGTTTCAGTAACTACACTGCTGCTGATCTTTAATACCGGCTTGCCTACATTTTGGAGGGATTTATACTTTGGGTTTCGTGGCCCACAGGTTGAAACAGGCTCCTGGAACAGGCAGCTTTTACCTTTACAGGATGTAAAACATAAATGAAGTACGTGTTCACATTGTTCTAACATGGTAAAGTAAAAAAACGATTGCACGCTGTGGACGCATTTTAATGACCAGTGTAAAGCGAATCCAATCACAGTAGATCTAGTAGATTCAGATACTTTCTGGATAGAAAATGCATGTTAATGCCAGGTGTAAAGAGGCTGTTTGTCCCTCTCTTTTACTGTCCTTTTGTTTAAGCTTTAAATTATTCATCTCTCCTTCTCTCTTTTTCTCTCCCTCTGTTTTTTCCATTTGGTTTTTAGGCATGTTTTATTCACTCATTCATTCGCTTCTCTCTGGTGCTAATTGCTTCTCATAAGTAGTAAACATGGTAGCCCCCCGTCCCCACCCCCGCCACACTGCACATGCCAACTAACATTAATGTCATGCTGTGTGTGTGTGTGTGTGTAAAAATAATGCGTGTAAAGGCTTATTGTTGCCCATTGGCTGTATGAAATATGAATCGAATAATATCAGATTGTACACACACACGCACACACGCACACACACACACACAGACACACAGAGAGAGAGAGAGAGACAGACACTTAAGTCGATGGCACTTTGAGTTCAGAGCAGTCACTCAGCAGTCTGTGTGTGTGTGTGTGTGTGTGTGTGTGTGTGTGTGTGTGTGTGTGTGTGTGTGTGTGTGTGTGTGCGTGTGTGTGCTCTGGAGCTACACATACACTTAAATTCTGTGGACATCCCACCTAACGAATGCATTCAGCTACTTTAAGTTGCACCCATTGCTGACACAGATGTGCAAATGCACACACAGCTTGTCTCATCCCTGTAGAGACGTTCTGCCAATAGAATAGGACTCTCTGGAGCAGATAAACAAACATGAACCTGTTGACACCATGTCTAATACCAGTCGTGGGCTTGAGGGGTATAAAGCCCCAGAATCCAGCAGAATGTCTTCTCTGGACAGTAGAGACAGTAACTCCAACAGAAGCAGGAGAAACTCTTTTTAATACCTTTGATTTGAGTGAACGCAGAGTATTCCGATCAGATTCCTGCACTTATCTGATTGTTCTAGTGGTCAAGTAAACAGCTGGTTTCTGAGACTGGAGTAAGAAATCTGATCAGACAGAAGGTCTAAGGTCTAGAAATCTGATAGAGAGCTAATCGGACTGATCCGTCTCCACATGCACTGTTCCTGATAAGCTGCTGCTGTCCCTGAGGAGGAACTCCACCTTCCTCTCCACCTCTTTTCAGTACAGATCTAATTACTGCCTGATGTAAACCTGGAGTTTCTCATTATCAGACTTCATACGTGCATTTAAATGCATTGATCAGATTAATGGCAAAACCTGACTTTCTATTTATCAGATTATTAACGAATGAGCAATACGTTTGTCCAGTGTTCATGCTGTAAGAATCTGTGCTTATGCTCTCTTTCTCTCTGTCCATCTCTCTCTCGCTGTCTGTCCATCTGACTCTTTCTCTCTGATGGTCTTTCTCTCCGTCCGCCTCTCTCTCTGGAGGTAGTGTGTAAGTGGGACAGGGGACATTAACAAACAGACGAAACTCCACTCTCTGCTTTTCACTCTTACTCCTTTTCTCCCCTGTGACTCATTCCCTTTCTCCTCGTCCCCACTCCTGCCTCCTCCCCCTTTCTTTTTCAGATCACCTCTCTCTCCCCCTCCGTCCCACCGTCTCTCTCCTCCATCAGGGTCTTTAGGCTGACAGTAGCTTCACTGGTTCTGCATTAATATTACATGATCAGGACCTTTAGAGTCAGAAAAGTGATAAAACTGTCCTCAATTATGCTCAATTTGTTTATCATAGGTAGAACCTCGGGTTCTCTCAAGGGTATAGGTTTGGGGTGAAAACTGGGTGAATGTTCTTAAATCTTAAATATTCACTTAAGCTTCCAGAGTCCTCACATTTGTTCATGACTGCAAGTGAACAAACAGCTGAACTACCGTGTCCACTCACTGTCCACTCTATGAGACACTCCTACCGAGTGTCTCCACCTTGTAGATGTAAAGTCAGAGACAGAAGCTCATCTGTTTCTGCACAGTTTGTGTTGGTCGTCCTCTAGTCCTTCATCAGTGCTCACAGGACGCTGCCCACAGGACGCTGTCGGCTGGACATTTCTGGTCGGTGGCCAGTTCTCGGTCCAGCAGTGACACTGAGGGGTTTAAACACTCCAGCAGCACTGCTGTGTCTGATCCATTCGTACCAGCTCACTTTTACCAGAACTCGTACCAGAACCTTTTGTTGTCAGCTTAATGAAAGCGTGTTGTATCAGATCGTTCGACCCTGACCACATTCCCTGCTGCTAATCAGACTCTCTCTCTCACTCACTCCAGCATGTCTCTCGGCCGTCTTCATGATATTCTGTTATTTTTGTCTGCCTTTATTTTCCTCTACAGTCTTGTCCTTCGCTCCACCCTTAATCGCCCCCCTCCTCTGTCACTCCATCCCTCCCTCCCTCGTTTTCTCACTCTGCCATTCACACGTTCACACTTATGGTCCACTGACTGGCAATTTTTGTTTCCCCTGCACAAATCCTTCACACCACACATTCAGTGTACAGCCTTATTTTTAGAGGCCAGACCTTCCCCCTCTCTCCCTCTCTCTCTCTCTCTCTCTCTCTCTCTCTCTCTCTCTCTTTCTTTCCCCTTTTCTCCCTTTCTGTTTCTCTTTCTCCCTTCCCCTATCTCTCTCTCTCTCTCTCTCTCTCTCTCTCTCTCTCTCTCTCTCTCTCTCTGGAATAACTTTAATTAGTGTATAGCCTGAGGTCAACCTCTGCTCCTCCACTCCTCCACTCTTCTCCTACTGTGATACACACAAACAACAAACACGCACACACACCCACACACACACACACACACACAGATCCCAAAAGGAACGTGCTCCCAAACCCTTGGGTTGTCTACATACAGGTTGTGTATGTAATTACCGAGGCCTTGATGTAAAGGCGGCGCTGAAATGTCACTCAGAAGTGCCGGGGGGTTGGGCCCGGGGTGCCACAGCGACCCAATGACATTAGAGATGACACAGAAAAGAGAGCGCAAAAGAAAAACACGCGTGTCTGGGGAGTCAGAATGAATATTTTATTCCCGAGACCCCCTGCCACTGGAGTGAGGAAAACTGGAAGTTTGATTTTATTTTTTTTTATGTTCTGCAGGAGCACTCTGATAACGTGTGAGTGAGAGAGAGAGAGAGAGAGAGAGAGAGAGAGCTTTTCCCAAAGGAATGGGGCACTGAAACATCTACATTTAAATCCCTTAAATGAGGGAGTCTCCATTTCCTCTGTGAGGTTCTACGTATGTGTGTATGTGTGTGTGTGTGTGTGTGTGTGTGTGTGTGTGTGCGTGCACCCAAGCGTGTGCGAGTGCATCTCCTGCGTGTCTACGATCATGAAATAAGTCACACGGAAAAAAAGAAGCCTCAAACAAAATACCTCCTCCTCCTATACATTCTTCTCCTCGGAATTCTCCGGCATGCCTTTTCTCCCCAGATGATTCCTTACATCCACCTCACATCAGTGCACCACCTTCTCACCTGACCCCATCCCAGCCACAATGCTCCAGACTGTCTTCCAGGAACTGCCGTGCCCCTACATCAGATCCATCTTAAAGTTCCTCCAGAACGTCAAGACGAAACCCATCCCGAAACTGATCCAGAGTCCGGACCCTTTCAGGATATTTGAGCTACGTCCATATTGGTGGATGAAAATCCAATTAGAAACATCTTAGGAAGGTCAGATTAGACTGATAGAAAACACTGAAGGGCTTTTTCACCCTCACCCTTTTCTTCCAGAGCCAGGAGCGCTTCGGGAGCGGAGTTCGGTACGTTTTGTCAAGTGTGAAAGCCGTTTTTGAGTCTGGGAGCTGTATGAAGAATTAACCTCTGGTCTTCCTCAAATTGTTGGCCTGGGGTTGGTTTCAAGCAGACTCCTGGCATCGCAAGTAGGGTTAACTGTTTCAAATGAACTGCTTCAACATGTCACTGAAAACATGGCTGAAAGCTGTCCTTCTCAAAGCAGGACTTGCTGTCTGCAGGCCTTCCTGCACACTGAAATGCCATGTCTCCAGAAAGCACTGTTCTTCAGATGGTTCTTCAGGCTTGAGTGTTTGTGTCCAAGGAAAATAGCAAAAAGCGATGAACGGATGCAGGAAAGTGATGTTTGAAATTGTGTAATTGATCTGTGGCTTGAATGGTGTCAAAGCACACCAGTGAAAATGACCCTGTCCCAGGTCCTCCCCCGGACTGATGAATTTAGGACAAATCTAAAAATGCCCTTAAAGCCGGGAACAAAATTTTTGGATAGATGAAAGCAGGATTCATGAATATTAAGAAGGAAAGAAGCAGTTCATGATCCAAAGCAACACCACCTCCTCTGTCAAACATGGTGGAGGCAGTGTTATTGCTCAGGCATACTGAGTGGAGATCGATCACTGGTATTTATTGAGGATGTTCTGCTGACAGAAGTAGCAGGATGAGTTTGGAAGTGTGTAGAGCTTCGGATTTCTGCTTAGATACAATCAAATTTAATACATAATAAACTTTATATATATTCCTCCCCGTCACCACCTGTGTGGTCCCCTTGGTTACCCAGGGGGTTGGCGCCGACCCGTCTTCCGAACTTGGCAGGATATGTGAGGACCCTCAACATTCAAGACCTGGGCCAATGCCAAGAACCTTATGATTGTTCATACAAATGCACTAGTAAAACCCCAGTAACCACATGGAATACCACAGCAACCACTTCACAACCACCTAAAACACCATAGCATCTATCTAGGATACAAGACCAACTGCCTTGCAACCACTGTACACCTTAGCTACCAATAAACAACACTACAGCAACTGCCTGAAATACCAGAGCAACCATCTAACAACGCCATAGTAACCACCTGGAATACCAGAGCAACCACATAGCAAACACTTTGGAAAACACCACAGTAATCACTGGGAATACCATTGCAACCAACTAGAAACACCTGTGAAACCACCTGGAATACCATAGCAACCACACAGCAACAGCCTTGCAGGAAGGGGGAACCTTTCAAGCTGCAGAACCATAATGCATTTCCTTCAGAAGTAGTCAGTTCACTTCAATATGTATAGAGCTGTTCATTCTGCTCAGATTCAGTCAAATGTTGCAATAATGACCCAAAAATGTCACAAAAGCAAGTCAAGAGCTTCTCAATGTAAATAAACGGAAGGTTCTAAAATGGCAGAGTCAACTGCCTGATGAGCCCAAACTATACTTTAAGTAGTTTCTCAGAAGCTATATGCAATCAAAATCTCAACAGTTCTGAGTCTTGAACTCATACCCTCCTCTGCAGGATCCGGGAATCACTGGCAGTGGTTTGCGTCTCATCTCGTCAGTTAACATGGTGTGAAATCTCACCAACTTCATGGTGTCCCACAAGGCTCAATGCTGGGTCCTCTCTTATATTCTCTCCCGCCGTGACTTCTTCTCATGACTTTCTCTGCCACAGCTATCCTGACAACTCTAAACTCAGTCTGTCGTTCTTATCTTTAGATCTTTAGATTTCCACTTGCATCTCAGCTGGTCTGGCTGACATCTCCTCAAGGATGGCAGCCCACCACTGAAAGCTGAATCCCAGTGAGACTAAGCAGCCATACGTGACTAGGAATACATGCCCTCGTCATGATCTTGTCATCCCTTTTGAGGACTCCCTTGTCACTCTATCATACGATGCACAAAGCCTTGGTGTAGCTTTGAAGGACCAGTTACTGTTCTCGGAGCATGACGGCAACCTGGTTTGGTCATACAGAATCCTCCTGTACAACATCTGGACGCTCTGACCCTTCCTCTACAGGGAGGCTTCACAGATGCTTAGATAATCCCTCGTCATCTTGAGAGCTGACGATCGAAATGGACTCCTGTTTGGTCTTTTTCGATGTAGGGAATGACATTTCCAGTTGCCTCCTGGCCATAACATTTCACATTTTTGCCACAAAGATTGCAGAGGCTGTCTTAAAGGTTATTTTTTTTTTTGTGTTCGTGTAACTCATAAACGAAAGTGAAAGAACGAATGAGACCAAAATAGATCTAGAAACGTTTGGACAAATGAAAACACTGCACTGGAACATCTTGACATCATTATTTGAACAGTGAATTCTGAATTATACCAGCAAGAATTTTATGAGCTAAATCTTAAGAGAATGTGGGTCATGCGGCAAGACAATGATTCTAAACACACAAGTCGTTTGCCAAAGATTGTTTAAGGAGGAAAAAAATGATCCCACCTCATGTTAAATCTGGCTGATTTCTCTGTTGTACCAGGTTCAGTAGCAAAAATCACATGGTAATATTACTAGGACAGCTTTTCTTCATCTTTGTAATATTTCCAAGTGAAGAAATGCCCTAACCTTGCATGATGCTGAAAAACTAGTGCATGCATTTATCACCTCAAGCTTTGTTCATTGCAATGCACTCATCAGGACGTTCAAGCAGGAACCTAAATAGACTTCGATGAGTTAAAAATGCTGTAGCCAGGGTTCTAACTAAAACTAGAAACTCTGACCATGTTAGTCTAATCTTATCAGCACTGCACAGGCTGCCGGTCAAATTCTATATTAATTGGACAATCCTTTTATTTGCATTTAAAGCCCTACATGGGTTCCAAGATCTCCCATTATGAGCCACCACGATCCCTCAGCTCGTGACGATGTTTACCTTCTCTGTTCTCCATAAATCTAAACACCAAACTAATTAAATCTCTCTACCTTTTCCGAGTCATTGACCGGCCTGGGCTGACGATATGTTAACCCCTTGCCCCATTTGAGAAGGACCACGAGCTCCCCTACCACCGCTTCACATTGGTTTCCCACCTTCCACCTACTGAACCTTTACCATCTGCATCACCAACTAGTAGACATTTGTCAGCTGCCACTGTTACTATTATGTCCACCATCGAACTACCATTACTTTAGTACCTGACAGTTACAGCAGGCATGTGGAGGTCCAGTGTCCCTTGACTATGTATAAGTAGTTTTAGCAGAGGAGGGAGGTCCCCCCTTGTGAGCCTGGTTCCTCCCAAGGTTTCTTCCTCCAGCTCTGAGGGAGTTTATCCTTTGTTCACCTTTTAATCTTTATTTCTAAAGCTGCTCAGTTCTAACAAATCCTACACTAATAAATTCTGATTTGAATAAAGGTATGTTCTGGAATGGTCCTGTCAAAGTTCTGACCTTAATCAAGCAGAAATGTTGTGAGGGACCTGAAGCAGCAATTCATGGGAGGAAACCCACCAACATTACAGAGCTGAAGCTGGTTTGTGGAGGAATGGACTCAAATTAGTGCAGGACTGATTAACAGTTATAGGCAGTTTTTGCTGCACGAGTGTTGGCACAGCAAATACTGAAAGATCTCGAATAGTGGATCATTTTCCTCCAAAAGCAAATGAGACAGTGTAATATTTGTGTTCTGTTTAGGCAACTACGTGAGCAGAAGCAGACTCTTGCTCCACTCTGCTCCATACGTTGATGGTATGCAGTTCCCTGTGGAGAGATTCTTTAGGAACTGGTTGAGAAGGGCCTGCGTTGACTTGCCCGGAAACAGGGAAACACGATGGAGGTCCTGGTCCATCAGTCTGGTCTTCGGTCCACAATTCTGAGCAGAGTTTCCTGTAGACTGGGATTTCTGCCACGGCTGGTAGACCAGTAGTGACACTTCCATACACCTGGAGATTCACCTTTACACTACGGCCTTTGGCCCAAATGCAATCACTCCTTTATCCAATCAGTAACATCTGCTCTGTGACCCATTTTCCACATCCAGCGAGATGTTCACTGCTCTGTCCCACCTCAGTATATGAATCCCATCACACACCACGCAGGTATTTATAACCTCGTAATCCTCATGCAGCGTTAACACACGAGGTGCTGATTGTTTGCCGGGAGACGAAGTGACAGATGTCCCTCTCTCTCTCTTTTTCGTTCTCATTCTGTACATTTTGTTTCTGATCACATTTCCATTTCTCTGTATCAGCCAGTTTGTGGTTCCATATACCTCTGGTCTCTCCCTCCCCCTCTCTGTCTCCTCCTCTAACATTTAAATTCAGATGGACAGATTCGGACGACAAAGAGCTCAGACAGCAGCTGCATCGCTGGTCTGAACGTAGCAGCTCCCGAGACCTACATCGCACAAAGAGCTCCTTCTCCCGTCCCCCCTATACCCCTTCACCTCCACGCTTTTCCTCCCTCGCTCCATCCTTCCAGCTATCTCCTGCTCTCTTTCTGTCCAACCCCCAGTCCCCCCCCTCTGCTTTCTATACCTCACTTACCAACTCCATCTCTCGCACACTCTCTCTTTCCCTCTCCTCTCAAATCTGAAAGTTCTGTCTCCATAGCAACAGCTGCCGTCTGAGAAAATTACCCCAAAATCTCTCTTATGTGTTCAGGTCCTCTCTCAACCACCTCCTCTCCACTGGTCGAGAGAGACAGAGAGAAAGACACACACACACACACACACATATACACACACACACACACTGTTTAAAAACTCCAGCAGCACCGCTGTGTCTGATCCACTCGTACCAGCAACACACACTAACACACCACCACCATGTCAGTGTGACTGCAGTGCTGAGAACGACCCACCACCCACATCATAGCTGCTCTCTGGTGGTCCTGATCATTGAAGATCAGGGTGAAAGGAGGAGAGTAAAGTCTGCAGGGAAACAGATGAACTACAGTCTGGAATTATAGAACCACAAAGAGCTCCTGTGTGATCAGAGGAGCTGACAGAGTGGACAGTGAGTGTAGAATCAAGGAGGTGGTCATAAAGTTATGGTTATATTTGCAGTCCAGGAATCTGTCCAAGCCTAAAAGATCCCTTGAATCCCTTGAGCTGAAGTTAAAAACTTGTTATTGTCAGTGAAATATCAATTCGGACCATCAGTGGTCACACCCAACCCTAATGACAAGTATTTCAGGGGCCAGACATGGCTCAAATATCATGAGCTGGGGTCTAGTTGGGTTGTGGCATCTGGCCCAAGTAAGGAGGACCAGTGATTGGAGCTCCAACTCTTCAGAGAACACAGGTTCATCCATTGGAGGGATCTAGCCCATGCACACATAGGGTTACCTCCAGAACACCTCACTTGATTGATAATGCGTCTCTATGGAGATTGGACTAAAAACACATATGTGAGAAGGTTCTGGTGAAGGTTCTGGTGAAGGTGCTGGTGAAGGAGCTGGTGGCCCAAAGTGCATCTTTGTGAGTAAGGCAGTCAGTGGGGTCTCACAGTTTGTGAACAGCAGTGTGCTGATGCTCAAATTTGGTCAGCTGACACTTTTAATTTCCCAAAGTCGACCTGAATGTCCACCAGCCCAAGACCCAGCGCACTGTTCCTACTGCTGACATCACTGGATCTTAGCCTCTAGTGAACCACCACCACAGACAAGTGACCAAAACTCGGCACCCACCTCCAACTGACCCATGCAGGGATGTCAGTGGTCATCAGCTGATGCTGATAATCGGGCCTTGAGGCTAAGTGACACAGTTGTCTGAGCACATGAATCGAACCAGGGTTTTCTCGTCCTTAATTATGTACGCTATCAAAATACAGACAAACAGAGCTTTCTGAGGTTCTGACTGTCCTCCAGAGTCTCCAGTACAGGAGGAGTAGAAACCCGCCACTGCATTCCCAGGACAGCATTTCCTAAACCTACTTAGGAGTCAAATGCTGGTGGACACCCCTTCTAATTCGACATTCACCTGCTGACACAGATGTGCAAATGCACAACACAGCTTGTCTGGTCCCTGTAGAGAAGTATTGCCGATAGAATAGGACTCTTGGGAGCAGAAAAACAAGCATGAACCTATTTGCACCATGTCTAATGCCAGGCGTGGGCTAACGGAGTATAAAGCCCCCCCAGCATTGAGCTGTGGAGCAGTGGAACCGTGTTCTCTGGAAAGCTCTTATGAGCTAGATGCAAACAAATCCTCACAGCAATGTTCCAACATCTAGTGTAATGCTGTCACTTCAGTAAAGCAGCATTATGTGAGAAATGTATTTCTTGCTCCTGGGCTCCTCCTAGTGTCAGAAAGTGGAATGTAAAGACCACACTTTACACATGCCTTTCTGGACAAGCCTGTGTCCTTCCCGCTTCACCAGAGTTATATAGTGCAGTAGCAGCATTTGGAACCCGGAGTAGATTCTACAGAATTCTGCATTAATACCCTCAATTTCAGAAGAAAGTTTCAATGAGTAGATGTCCACAAACTTTTGGACACATAACTCTTACCATGGGGCTCGTCCCAGCACACCGACAGACACGACAAAGGGAAGCAAGAACAGATGGACAGACGAATGGAATGGACAGACTGTCCGAAAAACAGACACAGATACACAAACTGATTCTGATACCCTCTTCAGATGAAGGTGAAGACACACACACACACACACACACACACTCACACACCACATTCATCCACACACAAAGAAAGAGTGAGCAGGTAGCTATTGCCATGGTAACACAGAAACGAGTGAGCGAGAAAGCAGGGTGAGAGCACGAGAGCGAGGGAGACTGAGAGAGAGCGAGAGAGCGAGGGGAACCATGCCATCACCATGGAAACGGAAAAGAGGGATCATGAGAAGCAGACAGTCGGGCTAAAAACACAAAAGACACATTAAACGAGAGGGAACCCGCATTTCTCATTATCATACCGCTCTCTCTTTCTCTCTCTCTCTGCCCATCTCCATCCCTCTCACTTCCCCTCTTCCCCTCTTTTTCACTTCGCCTGTGAGTCCCCCTACTCATCCAATCAGTACAGCATCCTTTGCAAATCAAATGTGTGTGTGTGTGTGTGTGTGTGTGTGTGTGTGTACAGATGGAAGAAGAACTAAAATGAAGCTGATCAAATCAAAACTGTACAAAAAGTCAATCAAAAGTGGAAAATGTCTCGAAGCAAAAGTTTGGGTACCCTGCATGGTCAGCATTTAGAACAATAAATTAAAGGTGTTCACAGGTGAATTTGTCCTCCACACACATACACAGACACACACTAGTGACTTCACACACTAAGGGGCAGTGAGCACACGTGCGTCGAGTGGTGGGCAGCCCTATACACGGTGCCCCGGGGAGCAGCTGGGGAGTTAAGGGCCTTGCTCAAGGGCACTTCAGACATGTCCTGCCAGTTCAGGGAATTGAACGTTCCAGTCACAAGGCTGGTTCCCTCACCACCCGGCCATGGCTGCCCCACACTGTCTAACAATCACCTTTACATCTGACGGGCTGCGCAGAAAACGATCACCTTGCTGCTCTGTTCTTTTGAGGTCTTTCCAAAGATGTTTGGTGATGTGTAGGTCAGGGGACTATGAGGAACACAACTTGCTCCCCCTTTCGAACAGACCAAACGAGTGTGGGGTACCACCCCCTTTTCAACAGATGTAATGACTGTGAGGACCACCCCGCTTTGAACAGACGAAACAAGCGCAGGGGGACCACCCTTCCAGGTTCTTCCAGATCCATCTTTCCTTAAAGGAATATTACAGTCTCTGTAATATTAATGGTCGGAGTGCTCAGCAGCTGCTTAGAAGAGTCCAAGGCTGCTGATTGTTGGGACGAGGTTGGAGGAGAGAGTTAATACAGCTATGAAATGTGCATCAAACTAATAATTGAGGTTTGAGATCTGACTAAAGGAAAAAACAAACGTTACCATCCAGTGAACAAGAAAAGTCAATCTTCTCGAACAAGTTTTGGTGATTCTATGAAACCAAGACTCCGTTCTGCCCACTTGGCTACAAAGATGTTTTGAAGGTACCACTTCTGAGATACACTAGTACCAGCATGGTGGATTATCTACACCAGGATGAAACTCTGAACTCATTACTTACGGGAACGCTCTATGGAGCTTTCCCTACCTCGCAACAGCTGCGATGAAAGGATGCATGGATAGGTCCATTCCTGCTACGTCTTTTCCTTTTTGCATTTTCCTGCTCTACCATACCTGGTCCACAATTCCCTGATGAATGGAATCAGGTGTGTAAGAGCACGGCAACACTAAAATAGGCCACGTCTACGACTGAGAAATAACGGGGCCGACTGTTAATGGGGAACATGAGGTACACGAATGTCATTATTCAATTAGACTGCACACACAAAGGAGCGCCACCAGGCTGCTCCCAGAGCAAAGCCTCGTACTGCACGTGGAGACATCGCGCTCTCCAGCCTCAGTCTGGAGACACGGAAAGGCTGTCAAAATTGAACGTGACCCGCTTAAGGCTTTGTGATGTTCTGCCAAACAGCTGGACCATGCAAGTGGACGGTGTTCCCAGCACCATCCCACGTCTCCGCTCCCCTCCTCACCTCACGCCACCCCCACTTTAGACGGGTCCTACATTTCTGTACAATTCAACCCAATCTGTCCTTCCTCCTCTGCCGCGTTGCTATGGCAACCGTCTCCGCTGTGCTCCCCCACTTCTCCCCATCTCTCTTCCACTCTCTCTCTCTCTCTCTCTCTCTCTCTCTCTCTCTCACTCTCCCTTTCTCAAAACCTCTGCTTAGAGTGTTGCTATAGAAACTGATTTATTTAAAAAGCAAAAACGGCGAATAAAAAAAAAAAAAAGAAGGAAAATTATCTTTCTGTATATATTCTCCCTCTCCGCCCACCCCCTCCCCGGCACCCCACAACACACAACTGGACACATAAGGTATGACATCATCCATGCATTGTGTCCACAGTGTGCAGCACGTTAGACAGGATTCACGTTAAACAATAAAAGGTTGATTTAACGGTGATCGCGTCCGGCTGATGCTGCACTGACCTGAAACTGCTGCGTGTTATATTCTGATGGACGTGATCAGTGGACAGTGACACTTGAATAATCCTGCTTTCTTACTGTACAATATCGGTACTGATATCGAATACTGAACATCTGCACTCTTCCATGATCAAAGCGCTGCCCAAAACCTCATCTGGGTCCTGATTAGAACGACCTGCTCCGTCCGGACCTGCTCAGTACTAGACGAAGGGGTGGAGTTTCTCACCTATTCATTCTCAAAGCCGCGTTTACAGACAATAACAGGTACAAATTCTCAATCTCGCTCGGACTGTTTGAGGTTTCAGTGACAGTATCGAGTGTGTATCAGCAGATAACTGCCCTCTATATATACCGTTTACCTTCACTCCATAATCTGATCCTAATCTACAGTCATCAAAGTGTTCAAATTAGTATTATGTTGTACCAGAAATGGAATATCGTGTTCATACTGAGTTACAATCGAAACCACCCCAAGCAGAAGCAGAGACTCTCCGTCATAAACGCACAGTGGACCCATAACTCAGCCTATCGTGAACACACCACATGGACCCATATCTTATCTAATTAATGTGCAACAGACAGAATGGTACAGGTGCAATACATACACAGGTCTGTGTGTGTGTGTATATATATAATATCTATAATTACTGTGTAACAACCCTGTTCAGAAAATATCCATAAAATTACGTATAAGCGTGTTATTCTGCTAACAAACCTTTATTGATGTCCATATTCATATCTTATATTTTGTATTTGTATAATGTGGGGAAAAGAAGTATTTGATACACTGCCGATTTTGCAAGTGTCTCCACAACGGAGAGGTCTGTCATTTTTATCACCCTTCAGCTGTGAGAAACAGAAAATCACACAGTATGATTTTTATTTTCTGGTTTAGATTCTATTGTATGAAATACGTATATGACCTGTTTGAACTTGTTACTTGTATAAAAGACACCTGTCCCCGCACTCAATCAGTCACACTCCAATCTCTCCACCATGGCCAAGACCAAAGAGCTCTCTCAGGACAATGAATTCTAAAATTACACCAGCAAAGTCTAAAGAACTCTATGACCTGAATCTCTAAAGGAAATGGATCATGCACCAAGACAATGACCCTAAACACACAAGCTGTTCATCAAAAATAATGGTTAAAGAAGAATAAAGTTCATTTCAAATTCCTGACCTTGATGCAATAGAAATATTGTGGAGGGACCTGAAATAGCAGTTACGGGGAACGCTTAGTTGCAGTTATTGCTGCACAACGCCGTCACACCAGATACTGAAAGGAGTTATTCACGTACAGTTTTCAAACAGTGGCCTCCACTATCTGTAAATGGAAGAAGTCTGGAACCACCAGGACTCTTCATAGAGCTGACCACCTGGCAAAACTGAGTGTGGTTGGAGGGCCTTAGTCATGGAGGTGACCAAAAACCCGAAGCTCCAACATTGACGGAAACCACTCCTAGGTAAAGGCCTGCACCTAGTCGATACCTGAAGGACGCTTAGACCATGAGAAATAAAAAGATTGAACTTTTTGGACTGAATGCGAAGCATCGTGTCTGGAGGAAACCAGGCTCTGCTCATCACCTCGCCAACACCATTCCTACAGTGAAGCATGGTGGTGGCAGCATCATGCTGTGGGGATGTTGTTCTGCAGCAAGAACCGGGAGACTAGTCAGGGTCGAGAGAAAGATGACTACAGTGATGTACAGAGACATCCTTGATGATAACCTGGTCCAGAATGTTCTGGACCTCAGACTGGAATGAAGGTTTATCTTCCAACAGGACAACAACCCTCAGCCAAGATAACAAAGGAGTGGCTTCAGGACAACTCTGTGAACGTCCTTGAGTGGCCCAGCCAGATCCCTGACATGATCCTGATTGAACATCTCTGGAGATATCTAACAATGTCTGTGCACCAAAGCTTCCCATCCAATCTGATGGAGCGTGAGAGGTTCTGCAAAGAAGAATGGGAGAAACTTCCCAAAAACAGGTGCCAAGCTTACAGCATCAAACTCAAAAAGACTTGGAGCTGTAATTGCTGCCAAAGGAGCTTCAACAAAGTGTTGAGCAAAGACTTTTGTGTGCACGTTATATTGTGTTATATTTTTAATAAATCCGCAAAGATTTCAAACAAACATTTCTCGCTTTGTCATCGTGGGGTACTGGGTGTGTGTGTGTGTGTGTGTGTGTGTGTGTGTGTGTGTGTAGAATATTGATGGGAAAAATGAATTAAATCCATTTTGGAATAAAGCTGTTACTTTTAATACCAGATTTATAATATTAAATCATTTTCCTGAATAAATAAATTAGCAAGTGTAATTTTACCATTTTACTTTTAAAAAATCTGATGAAATTTTAGCCCAAAGTTCTGCAGAAATATAGGAAATTAAAGGTTCACAAATTTTTAAGCACCACTGCATATTGGCACACCAATGCTTCATCACGTCCTGGATTAGTGTGTTCATTTCTACTGAAGTACTATGATTAGCAAATTAAAAGTATGGGATAGAAAAAGGGACTCAATGTACTGACCAAAACACGGAGCTCAGTCCAGCAAGTTCAGGTCAACACCTTCAGGATGTTGGAGGATCACCACCCTACCTCATCCCTAACTCCCCAACTCATCCCAAAAGTGCTGGATGGACCTCCATCGTTCCAGGGAACACAGTCCCACTGCTCCACAGCTCAATGCTGGGGGGGCTTTAGACCCTCTATCCTGGCATTAGATATGGTGCCAACGGGTTCACCTTCATCTGCTCCAGAGTCCCGGACTATTGGCAGTACCTTTGTACAGGGACCAGACAAGTGGTGTGTGCATTTGCACATCTGTGTCAGCAATGGGTGGGAGTAGAAGGGGTGTCTACAAATATTTGGACAGGTAGTGTATGCATGCATGTGTGTGTGTTCTTTTTAGTTGCGTGTGTACATAAATAGAGCACATTAGGAAACACACAGCAACCAGATGCTCATGTGTGTGTGTGTGTGTGTGTGTGTGTGTGTGTGTGTGTGTGTGTGTTTGGGGAGAAATATACCTGTTGTCCCACTGGGTTTGGGAGCCAAGCCTGTGAATGGTTGTGTGTGTATGTGTGTGTGTGTGTGTGTGTGTGTGTATATGCGTGTGTGTGTGTGTGTTTCCACCTGTGCTCTACTTATCTGGTAACACATGAAGAATGGTGCTGTCACGGCCCTTCTGGTGTAACCCACCTGCATCTTCTACACCAGTGACCCACACCTTCACTCAGACCTAACTCAGCAGCCTCGCCCAGACCAGCGGGGAGGGGTCTCGGGAATCAGCTGAGGGGGACGTGTGACGAGGAACAGGACCCGACTGTACTTTAGTCCTGAGCTCCTGCTGGACTTGGTGTTTGCTCACTGGTGCGCTTGCAGGTCTACTCACCCAGATCAGCATCAGAAGACGAGTCGCATCACATTTCTTCCCTCTAAACTTTGCTTCTGTCTCTGAAACTGGTTTCATTTCATTCCTCTTCTTTCTCTGAATGTCATTCGTCGGAATCCGAATCCGGTCTGATTTTTCTCCCAAATTAAATATTTTTGACCGATTTTTTGGACAGAATTGAATTTGATTTCTAATTTGAATTCTTTTTCCCTCTAAATGAATGTACATCAGAGCAGCCTAACCTCCGGACTGGAAGGTCGCCGGTTTATCCCCTGAACTGGCAGGACTTCCCAGGCACCATGGAAAGGGCTGCCCACCACTCTGGCCCCTAGTGTGTGTGTGTGTGTGTGTGTGTGTGTGTGTGTGTGTGTGTGTGTGTGTGTGTGTGTGGATGGGTTAAATGTTCTAAGTGTGCAGATAAATTTGATTTCCTCTTCGAATCTGATTCTTTGAATTGTGAATTATATTTCTTTCTAATTAAAATGATTCCTAGAATTCAGAGAATTCCGTTTCTCTCTCTGGATTTGATTTCTTCCTAAAATGAATTTCATTTCTTTATTTTTCTCTCTTTTTTCTATTACTCTTTCTGAATTGGACACTTTCTCTAAATTTAATTTCTCTCTCGAGTCTCCCCCTGACTCCCTCTCTCTCTCTCTCCCTCTCTCTCTCTCTCCCCCCCCCCCCCTCTCTCTCTCTCCAGAGATGGGCTGCAGATAGCGCCCTGCTGATCTCTCTGTCTGATAGTGGATTACAGCTGGATCCTTCTCCCACATCAGCTTTTAACTCTGAAACGCAGCGCGAGCGCTTCATACACAGCTGACAGGTTCTTCCTGTTTAGAAATATGCAGCTCTATCACTCATCTCTGATCTAGCAGCTGATACAGTTATGTTATAAAAATAAAATGTGGTGCTGTAGCACCACCCTGTCTGACTCTCTCCACAGCTTTCTGACTCTCCCTGACTCTCTCCACAGCTCTCTGACCCTCTCCATCTCTCTCCACAGCTCTCTGACTCTCTCCACAGCTCTCTGACTCTCTCTCGCTCTCTCTGACTCTCAAGATTCAAAGTAGCTTCATTGGAATGACTGTAATGGCCCATATTTTGTATACATACTTATTCATTGATACTTGATACATACAATAATTGAAAAGTACAGTAAGAGTTGTGAACAGTGAGTTAGGTAGGTGTTACCCAGTCTCTCTCTCACTCACTCACTGTAGCTCTTGTTTTCCCTCTTTCTGGAGCACAATCTCTCTCTCTCTGACTGACTCTCTCTCTCTCTCTCTCTCTCTCTCTGCTTCTGACTCACATCTGAGCGAAGGTGAGACACTGGTAGGAGTGTCTGACAGAGTGGACAGTGAGTGGACACAGTGTTTAAACACTCCAGCAGCACTGCTGCTAGTCTGATCCACTCGTACCAGCACCGCAGTGTTGAGAATGACCCACCACCCACCATCATATCTGCTCTTGTAGGAACTTGTGGGGTCCTGACCATTGAAGATCAGGATGAAAGGAGGAGAATAATGTCTGCAGAGAAACAGATGATCTACAGTCTGGAATTATAGAACCACAAATAGCTCCTGTAGAGACTCTCTGTGTTATGAAGAAGAACCTCTCCCCTGGTTCTGGAGCTGCGTTGTAGGAACATTCAGTGCTCTGTTGCTACGAGTGAACAGCCGATGCTTTAGGAGATGCTCTGCTGTGGTGATTATAGGAGGAGTGTTGCCGTACTGGAGTCAGATCTGATGTGATGGGATATGAAATGGTGAAATAGTGAAAGTTCATTAGTGCTGTTTGATTGTTGTTTGTAGGTTTCATGGATGAACAGAGATGTTCTGTGATCTTCTGGAAAATGACTCGAGTATGGTTGAGTAGAGAAAAATAACGATTGTCTTTATTGGGCTTAAAGTCTATAAATTGTGAGAGCGATAGAATAAGTGAGAGAGAGAGAGAGATGCAGATAGAGAACATAATCACCCTGAAGACTGACGCGTGTGTATATGAGTATAATGAATATCTGTGTGTAAGCAGGGTTGTGGGTCCATCTGTTTCCTTCCACCCTGATCTTCACTGATCAGGACCCCACAGGACCACCACAGAGCAGCTGTTCTGTTAGTGTGTGTTGCGCCGAGTGGATCAGACGCAGCAGTGCTGCTGGAGTGTTTAAACACTGCGTCCACTCAACACCACTTCATCAGACACCCTACCGAGTGGTCTCCACCCAGATGTAAAGTCAGAGACAGAAGCTCATCTGTTTCTGCACAGTTTGTGTTGGTCGCCCTCAGTCCTTCATCAGTGCTCTCAGACGCTGCCCACAGGACGCCTGTCGGCTGGACGTTTCTGGTTGCTGGACTGTCCTCAGTCCAGCAGTGACACTGAGGGGTTTAAGAACTCCAGCAGCACCGCCACCACCAAATTCATTTTTCCCTCAACAATGTAAAGACAACACCTTTCGTGTGGAATCAACTGAATGTACCACAGGTGTCCAATCAAGCTGTGGTAGAAACATCTGAAGGATGATCAGTGGGAACAAGATGCTCCTGAGCTCAATTTTGAGTTTGTGAATTCATTCGTTTTTTATGAATTTCTCACTTTATCGCCCGACGCGACTGTCCCTTTATTACATGTAATAACACCCCGCGGTCGCTTACGCACTGTGTAATAAACTATGAATAAGGTTGGTTTGCTTTGTGATCTATAGAAGACTAATTACACAGAACCGGAGGACGGCGGCACCTCCCCAGCGGAGGTAAAGAAAGACCAGCAACACACTAATGAAAAGAAAACATGCTTCACATTTCAGTCCGACTCCTTCTCCTCCCATCCCTTCATCCTCGTCTCTACTGCTGACACATTCCCTCCTCCCTCCCTGCTCATCACTCCATCCCTCCATCCCTCCGCATCTGTGTCACTCACTCTCCTCCCCTGCTGTTTTCTGACCCCCTTCTCCCTCTTTGCCCTCTCTCCAGCCTCTTCTCACACTCTTTGTCTCTCTCTCTCTTTGTCTCTCTCTCTCCTTTGTCTCTCTCTCTCTCTCACTCTTTGTCTCTCTGTCTCTCTACACTCTCCTCCCCTGCTGTCACTTGTATTCTGATTCTGTCTCCCTCTTTGTCTCTCTTTCTCTCCCTTGTCTTCTCTCTCTCTCTCTCTTTCTCTCACTCTTTGTCTCTCTGTCTCTCTACACTCTCCTCCCCTGCTGTCACTTGTATTCTGACTCTGTCTCCCTTCTCTCTCTCTCTCTCTCTCTCTCTCTCTGTGTCTCTCTCTCTCTCTCTGTCTCTCTCTCGCTCTCTCCTGGTGTCTCTGTCTCTATCTCTTTCACTCTCTCTGTCTCGCTCTCTCTCTCACCATCTGTCTCTCATTCTCTCCGTTTTTTGACGGTTCTGCAGAGATCATTCAAGTAGGCTAACACAGATTCCCCAGACAAACACCAAATATACCAGTCTCTGCTTTTGAAAGTGGCCGCAGATGCAGGTCAGGGCAGCCGTGGCGAAGGCCTCTAGTGATAGAAACTAAAAAGTCTCCCTCGATTTTATGGGACGTTTTCAATAGTTTGACATATTTTTGACTCGTACAAAAGAAGTATTTATAGGAGACAGTCACACAAAGCAGTTCTTCTCAGCAAATCCTACAATAATTAAGAGACGATTCAGATATTTGTATGAATTTGACCATGTTATGATCAAAAATTACGTGTGCCTACAATTTTGTTTGTGATGTTTGGTAATAAGCAGCAGAAAAACACTTCAGAAATCCTGTTGAAAATTATCAGGACTTTTATTCTGAAATTTGAACACTGTGTGAGCAACGAAAGAACGCAAACAGCCCCTCCTTCTCATTTTCCTCTAAAACCTAATATCTGCTCAGTGATGTTCTCAGCCTCGCCCTCCCTCTGATCAGTCAGAAATCAGAAGGCAGGTTGAGCATCAGCCCCAGCCCCTCTTCTCTGATCAGTCAGAGTCTGTATGGTGTTGAGCATCAGCCCCGCCTCTCTGATCTGTCAGAGTCTGTGTGCAGTTATGAAGCTCAGAAACAGCAACATAACTGCCAGCAAAGTGTGGATCTCAGGTTCTAAGAGTTAAGGTTCCGTACCGTCCATATAGTCCAAATATGGATGGTATCACTTTGATTCCATCAATGATGAACGGACCAAAACAAATGTTCCAAAATGACTCGGAATAAAATTGTTTTACATTGACAACAAGTGAAGGTGAAGGTTTTTTCAAACTGGACTGGTTTGTGGTGAGAACGTTCTCACATGGTTCATCTGTTTCTCTTCAATGGTCAGGACCCCAGAGCAGGTATGATGTGGGTGGTGGGTCATTCTGTTAGTGTGTGTTGCGTTGCTATGAGTGGATCAGACACAGCAGTGCTGCTGGAGTTCTTAAACCCTCAGCAGTTCTG